>JAAGAY010038235.1:0-68197 GCA_011801015.1 Ardeotis arabs
GTAACACACTGTCTGAACTATAATGTGGGAGAGTTTGACGTCAGCTGAGCAGAATTGTTACCACTCTTCTATCTTTCTGCTTGGAATGAGTTCTGGTTTCCACATCTGAGAAGAAAAGGATGGAAATCCCAATGCTTTCCTCATCTTTTGGGCTCAGGAATGTCCTCTTCTCTTCCTGCCTGGCAGGTGTCTTCTCAGGAAAAAAGCATGTGAGACCTCTGAATTCCCACAGTCATTTGGTTTGATAAAAACGGAGACTTTTCTATTAATTGGTGAATTTGTAGCCTTGTCCGGCTTGGTGTCTGGGGTAGGAGAACTTTTTGTAATTTCGAGGAACATTTGTATTCTGAAGGATAGCTCTGACTTCAGGGAGAGGAAGTGCCTCTGATTGCAGAATGGGTTGCAATAAGGGCTTGATGTAGCATAGGCAAATTCAGATACTCCCTCTTGTTCTGGATTGTTGATGCCTTTTATAAATTGGTGATGTGCGGAACAAAGATTTGTAATAATTCTATCTGTTTAAGAGAAATATTTATGTTGCTAGTGGTACTGATAGATATCTTGTCTCATCACTAAACTTTACGGGAAGGCTGGGGATGTTTTCGAGGGTGTGATTTACCCCTAATTCATTCTTTCATCTTGATAAAAACAAGATGTATGTTACATGGTCTAATTTATAATCTGCTGTATTGACTTGAAGTGAAAGAATCTTGGCTTCTGTAAATTGTTGTGCTTTAGCAAGCTGAAAGAGGTCATGCTGATTTACAGCATGTGAGATTCGGACCTTAACTCTTCAGACTTCATGGTTGGATGTTCTGCACTCTTACCAGTAATGGCCTCTACTGGAGTTAATGAAAATGAAAATTACTGAAAGTATTGAAAAGGAGTTGAAAAACTCATGCTACTGAAGTGAATTACCCCTCTGGAATAAATGATATGAGCTATTATTCTTTCTGCAGTACCTGTTGCATTTAAAACATAGTTATGTTTGCTGTGAAGCACAACACTTGAAACTGCACTGCGTATCCTTTGTGCTGCCCTGAGACCAATGGCTCTGACTTCTTGCCAAGGTTGGTGATCTGTTGAACCAGGCATGTGGTAACGTAAAAAGTGCCCGTGCTGTCACCTTCCCAAGGAGTCCACCCAACCCAAACAGTTCCCTGGAGAAACAGCAACAGAGTTGTACTGCTGGTGCTCATCACCCTGGAGTTTGCAGCCAGGAGACAGGTGGCTCTTGGATCCATCTGCTAGCAATGCGGGCTCTCACTGAACTTGTCACAAGGTACATGCCTGTGATCTTATCCTTTTGCCATCTATAAGGACCTGGATTTTTTGTGTACCCCTTCTCTTCAAACAATTGCCCCTCTCTTGGAGCAATCAAACTTTGAGGCAGTTATGTCCTGTTGCAGTCTTCCCATAGCTGACTCTGCAAATGTTGTGGTGGGAAATGTTAAGGGGCATGGTCCTGGTTTTTCAGAGACCTGCCAACCTTCTATTAGCAGAAAATATTGCTCCTTGCAGATGCTGGGATTTGTTCAGATGGAAAAATAAAAATTAGATTACAGCTGGGTTTTATTTGATATGTAAAATGCAGTAATATGTTGAAGGCTGTGGTGTGAAAAAGGAGGAGAGAACATCTCAAGGTGTTGGGGGTTTATGGTAAAGGATGGAAGCTGCTGTAAAGCTGAAGATGGAGAGAACGTAATTGTACCCCCTGCATCTGGTCCAGGAAGCTATTTATAAAGATGTGTTTGATTTTAAAAAATGAGTACTTCAAGTTTTTAAGCCTAAAATATGCGTGAGTACAGAGACATGTTCCAGTTTGGGGTAGGAGGATTCAAGTTGCGCTCTAGATACCTGATGAAGATTTTGTCTGTCTGCATCTACTGTGTTTCATCTTTTTTAAATATAACCTTTTGAAGATGCCATGTGTTTGGATAGGGATAATGTACAACACTTGCAGACGCCTGTTGCCGAAAAAAGAAAGCTACTCAATATTTAATCTTCTAGAAGCATTTTTTTTTTTTTTGTCCTGTACAATTTCCATGCACTCAAGAAAATGCAGACAACATTGCCCTGGCCACCCAAAGGGTAGTCCAGTGCCAGAGTCTTGCTAGCCATAACCACAGCGTTTTCTTTGTCTTGTTTTTCTGAGCATCTTAGGTCTTCCACGCGGGGGTACTGCACGTGTAAGGTTCCCTCCAGAACTGAAAGTTGGCATTCATGATGTGTGAAATGCTAAAATAAAACCACACTGGCTGCAGGCCTGGGTTTGGGTGGCAGGCAAAAGCGATAGAGGGAAGCTGTGAACTCAAGAGTGCAGGTGTGTTTGTGGCAGTGATGTCTTGGTAGGGCATATGCTGTTCAACTCTCTCATTAACAGCCCGCAACTCTCTCTACAAAGGCCAGTACTGAGCTGAGAGTTCACGTCGGACATCAGCTGCTGAGGGTTGCAGAGGAATCTTTTAAGTGAATTAATTTTAATCTACTATTTTATTGTCGATGAATGTAAAGTGATGTGTGTGGAGGGGAAAAAATACTCTTACGTGTTGCTGAGCCTTGAGTCAGCTTTTACAGTTCAGGCAAGAAATGAAGTTAGAGCTGTAATGATGCATCTAGGGAAATATGTGCCCAGTATGTAATTGTCAAAAGAAGGCAAATTAAATGCTAGACTTTATGAGGAAAGAAATGGGGAGGAGTGGCATGAAAGCCACCTCTGTGCCATTATATAAACTCAGAGTGTGCGCATACAGTCTGTGCATTGGCTGAGCTGCTGGCGAGTCCATAGGGGTTTCATTAGATATTCAAGAAGGCATTTTCTTTTCTTTTTTTTTTTAATCCCTCTTGTAATTCCTTCATGTAATCTATGTAAATTTATAGGGCTTTTTGTAGAGGATTGTAGAGAGTTTTCATTTATGTAATGCTCCTACATACATCAGGCCATCCAGTCCTGTAAACTCTCCAAGACAGGGATTTCTTCCAAGTCTTACATTTAACAAGATGCCCCAGAGAATTACTGCTTTTAATTTAGTTTTATTTATATTCACATTAATGAGCTGAGTATGTTCTTTAATGCATCACACTTGAATTTTTCCAGAAGTGAAAAATTTATTGTGCACTGATAGCTGGGAAAACAATTCTGAGTTACTAGGCCGTTCCTGGCTGAACTAATGGTTTGTTTTAAAAACAAGAACAAGTCAAGTAGGTCATTCAGGAATCTTTAACCTTTGTTAAAAGATTAGAGGAAAGTTTGGCAGGCACTTGCTGGGCATTACGATTTGTGCAGGTGAGCAAAATGTGAGCGCATTACAGCAGTCACAGATAACACCAAACAAAATGAAGTTATTATTTGCCAAGTGGTTCAGACAGTATTGAAGAATTGTGGTGTTGTCCCTTCATGTCACAGTTTGAAATTTTCCCAGTGCTGGCTCTGTGACAGGCAGTGGGCCAAAACACTGTGTTGTTTCTCAGGTGTTACCGTTTGCTGTGGGTCTGCTGTGCTCGCACCTGTGCAAGGTGTGCATGGGGAGAGCGCTCAGCTGCAGGAACTCACTGTCTGCGGGTGCAGGGGCTCTTTCTGGGAGTCCTCAATGTGACCTGCCACAATGAGAAGGGCCGTGGCTCCAGTCTTAAGACCAGGCCACGTCCTGCAAAAACTGTGGGTCACGGCACCCTGCAGTGAAGACAACAGGAGGGAATTGTTGGAAGGAGAGAGTGTTTCTGCTGCTTGTGGCACTGGTGCAAGTCAGTTGAGACGCAAGAACCAGAGGTAGAGGGGCAGGAGGTGGCTGGTAGGACAACAGATCGAGACAACAGAGGGTTGGAGGAAGAATTGCAATTTACTTTGCAGGTGGTTTTGTTGAGCTCAAAACAGGCACTGACTGAGATGAGGGAAGTGCTCTTGACTTAGGACGCACGTGTTAATGGGTCCACAGTGAGTCTTGTGTTAAACTGGTCACACTTCCAGGAGAGGACCAAATCCATTTTGGTCTTTGTGTTGCCGTGCCTTGATCCTCCTTTGAGAGCAATTTGGTAAACTCCACTTCTAAAAGTGTTTAGCACATGTAAAATTAGATTTATAAATACAATTGTTAAATTAAAATGAAAAATTAAATCCAGACTAACATGTTAAAATATAAATTTACAAATAAATTTATGTTTGAAAAGCAGCAAAACTGAATTACGGTGAGTATCTCCTCAAAGAGGAAACAAAAGTAATTTTCAACACCTCCTAGGCTTTTGCTTAGGACTGAGTGGTCTTTAGAAAAGTGAGGGAAGTGTATGTGTTAAATTTGGTATTTCACAAGTGATTCTCACCCAGCCATTATTTGCATGAGACACTGATACATTGCTGGAGTCTGTACAGGACATAATCCACCTTTTTCTTCTTCCCACTTTTGGGGTCTCCTTTGAAGTCTGTCTTGAGAACAGAGAGAAGAAGGGTTATATGGAAAAAGTGTGGCGTATTTGAGGGCGTGAATAGCCCTTGCTTTGCTAGCAAGTGTTACACAGCTCATGAGTTATAGTGATGCCTAGCTTTTATCTCCTGCCTTCCTAGGAAGGGCCAGAGAGAGATGTTTTCTGTTTCCTTGCAAGTGTATGTTAGAGAGCTACTGGCTGTATGTTCACTGGGTGTTGCTCCACATACACATTGCCTTTTTCTTTGTTAAATCACCACGTCAAACAAAATGTGATAGGGGAAGTGGCCCTGGGAAGTGAAGGCTTATGGGCAGAGACTGCTGTAAAGCCATGTCCTGTGCTTGATCTGGAGAGGGAGTAGATCTGTGGTGCCTGCTGGCCATGTGGCTTCTTGCTGTGCATTGGAATACCTAATTTTTTATATTAATGGAGTAATTTATTATTGAGTAGAGGCGGGGAGCAAGGGAAAATTGTCAAATATGGTTGCTGCTATACGCCTGACCGTATACTTAGGTACTCAGAGAGACCACATAAAGTCCCCCAAACTTGCAAGTAAATGGTTTTGTGGATTCTGTCAATGTCTCTTGAAATCACATCTGTTCATCTTCCCTCAGTGTTGCATAGCTTCATGCAGCTTAATCCTGGATAGAGGCGCCTTATATTCAAGTCAAGTTTGAAGACAGCAGACACTGTTTTCTTCAAATATACCCCAAGTGTTTGTCTCTCCCTTCATCCGTGCTGTTAGGTGCTTTTGTCAGTCCTTAAAATGCTTAGCTAAAGGATGCACTGAGCGCTCCAGCCTTTCAAGCCTGACTGAAACCGTCAGTTTTGTATGCAGTGTCTGAAAGCTGCAATTGAAGTAGCTTTGTTCTGACTTAGACAATCCATAGATGTGTCTGCTGGTAGCTCCTCACTGGGTTTGTATGTATGAAGAAATCCTCCTTCTGTAAATAGAATAGCCTATCTTCTTCCTTTTCCTTTAAATGCTTTTTCCTCAAAATCTTGCATTTCATCTCCTAAAACTTCACACAGTGTTTTCTGACATGTTTTTCCTGGTGACAGATCACCACTTAAAACACACCAAACCCCTCCTGGCTGTCAGAACTTCAAGCCTCACTGGGACTACTGATACAAATTTAGGATTCCCCCCCCTGCAAATATTGTTCATGCTTCAGCCTGGGTTGCTGACGTGTTTTTTTTTTCTTTCTTTCTTTTGGAAACGTGGAAAACTAAACCAAAATGGTGACATGTAGGAGTTGGCTTACCCTCAGAGGAATTTTGTGTGACAGGAAAAAGACACGTAGCCAGAGCGCATCCTCCCTGCTGAAGCAGAGGAGGGGTATACGAGTACCTCCTGAAAAATGTGTTAAAATTTTTCATGGAGAATGTTAGAATCTCTGTTTGGGCACTGCTGATCTCCTGCCATTTGTCTCCTTACATTCCTGAATTTGATTCTTGGCAAATGCTTTGATCATTCCCTTGAAATTTCAGGAAAGACATTATTTTGCATGTTGTCTTTTTCTGTATGCACTCAGTCAAACAATTAAAACCTTTCTGCACCTTCCTATTTTACTCCTTGTCTGAAACCTTCATTTACATTTTGATTTTACTGCCTGTCTGAAGCTTCTGGTTTGAATTCTTCTTCAGCGTATTTCTGTGTGCCATGAGATGTTTCCTCAGCTGAACCATGAGATGCTGCCTTTATGCAAGACCATGTTTTGCTGTTTCTGTCACCACAAATTGAAAATTGAGTGGTATTACATAGTGACACGAGTTGTCTGAATAAATGGAGAACGTCTCTCAAGGCCCATGCCCATGGAAGGAGCCTCACTTCTATTTGCTGATTCAGAGCCGCCTTCTCTGACTGCCCTGAGATGTTTGTGTAGGGCTTGTTTAACTTGTGTTGAGCTATTGTGTGCGCCCTTAAAGTAAAGCTAGTAGCCGCTTGGAGATACTGGTCCTGCAGGCTTAGTTGCCTGTTGCTTCTTGCAGATTGTAAAATTTCTGGGAGCAATCTGTAGCACCTTCCTCTCTTCTTTCCTTTCTAATCTGTCCACTTCTGAACCAGAAGAATGAGGGAAAACTGTATTTCATTAGTTGTTCTCCTTGGCTAGCTCTCACCTCTTTATGAAGTTCTTGACAGCTGCTTGTTTATATTTGAAGCTTCATATTGCTGCCTTTTGTGGGTTGGAGTGGTGGGAACCTTTGTCACTGTGCTTCTCCCTGCAGACCTCAGTCCCCCTCACCTAGCCAGGTTCAGCTGAGCTTCAAGCACCACTGGTCAGACAGTGAAGAGGCCACCTAAACAAACGGCTGGGGCAAATGTCTTCTAGTGGTGGCAGGGCATATGTGGTAGATTTCAGACTAGCTGGTAACAGGCAGGTAGCTTTTCTCCTGCAGCCTCTGCAGACCTGCTCTCACAGCAACCAGCTGACCATCCTAAAAGTGTCACTAGAAATGTTGCGGAGACCTGGGGAGAGAGTAGGTTATGTCCATCTACATACATGTTGTCATAACATAAGTGTGATAAGAATTCATGGAATCATAAATGGTTTAGGTTGGAAGGGACCTTTAAAGGCCATCTATTCCAACCCCTCTGCAAGGAGCAGGGACATCTCCAACCAGATCAAGTTGCTCAGAGCCCCATCCAACCTGGCCTTGAATGTTTCCAAGGATGGGGCATCAACCACCTCTCTGGGTTACCTCTTCCACTGTTTCACCACCCTCATTCACCACTTTTCTCTGTGGGTTTGTACCTGCTTTCTGGAGCAAGAGATACATTCTTCCTGTACCTGGACAATAACTTTGTTCTCTTTGATCTCCTCTGTGCTGATGGGCTGTGTGCTCCTTCCTCCATATTGACCACCTCCGAATTTGTTGGGCATCTGCATTTTCTGCTCTGAGAATCTGTTTTATCGTCCCTTCATTGACTGTTTTTTCCGCCCCTTATCTGCCCTATTTAGTCAGGAATGCTGTCAACCTTAAAGATGCCTGTAACGCATCATAGCACCCAGGAGAAGGTTTGGATCTGCTCTGTTCTGACTTTCGTTCATCAGTGCACTAATTACTGTGTGTTCAGCTGCGGATGGTGATGAATAACATATTTGTACTCAGTAGTGCCTTCAAGTGCTGCTCCTTTTCCTGACTTGCAGACTAATGAAAAACAAACGTGAGCCTACTGCTCACGTTAAGATGAGTGCCAGTGTGAAAGAGGTCATCCTTTCTGTGCCAGCAAAAGGAAGGGTTGCTTTGCATAAAAGGAAGGGTTGCTTTGCGTGGACTGGCAGTAAGTCACATAGAGAAGCAGACCCGGATTTTTAATGCTTGAGCTGGCATGGGAGAAGTGGTGGTGTGAGATCCGAAGTCAATGAGCTGGAGAAGCGGGAGAAGAGGAGAATTGTCTGCTTTTGATGGCACTAGCACATTCAATCAGTAACGGCAGTGGGTTGCAGATAGAAGCTTGAAGTGCATGGGGTTTTTTTTCAGTTGCTGGTGAAACTTGGGAAGTGGTACAGGGTTCTTCTGAAAAGCAGGGACCTGCAAAAACCTCCTGTGTACAGCAACAGTTGGCACTGGCAAATGATCCTGTGCCCAGGCACTGGGAGAGGTCAGGGCCAGAGCGTCTGTGTAAGGCTTCCTCTGAAAGGAGGAAGACTCTAAAGCCGTAATTGCATGGCTTATTAGTTCCCAATTAATGCAAGGTGGTGGGAATAAAATAAAGAATCCCTTGTTTTCTTTGCACAGCTTATCATCATGTAAATCCATGGTAAAGCTGTGGAAAATATTGCCCCCATGAGAAATTATTTTTTCAAACACTGTCTTGCTTGAAAGTGTGCTTTGTGGAGCTTGGATGGAATTCTAAACCTGTTGCTTCCTCAGTAAAATAAGTAATTAGTTGCTCTTGACTTTCAAAGCTGCATGCAACTAGTGACCTTTAATTTTGTCTCTTTTATCCATTACGCTCAGTGTGTAACAATACTGTGTTTTCTCCCATTCATTCTTGTAACATGCACTAGCTTGTAGAATAATTAACTTTCAAACATGTCCATCTACTGTGGCTAGATCAAAGAGCTATTTTCGACTTTAGACTGTTTAAGATATCTTTTGAAATTTTAAGAGCTCATTTTGGTGCTTATGGAGAGAGTGTGGGAAGGAATGACTTGCTGTAGGCCTGTAATGCATTGGGATAAACACTCCTTCCTTTTCCATTACCATCTTAGTACAGCCTAGAGAAAAGCAAATGTGATTAAAAAGATGTGTTCCTAATTGTATTTGACTCCATATGATTTTTTGTTTGTTTGTTTTTCACAAAGTCCCTTGTTTGTAAAGACTTGCTCATGGTTCCTGTTTTATTTCCACAGTTTGCAACTTCATGTCTCATGAAAAGTGCCTCAAGAATGTCAAGATACCATGCTCATGTATTGCTCCCAGCCTTGTAAGGGTGAGTAAGCACACACTGCCTTGTCTCTTTCTTGGGATAATAGCACAAATTTATCATTTATGAACATGGTGTAGTACAGTGGTGCCTTGTTAGTATCGTAATGCTTAAATCCATTGTGTTAGTCATCACTGAGGCTTTTATAGCTGCTCAAAATCAAAGTTACATTTCCTTCAAAAAGTCCCTGCTTTGGGCAGCTGTGGATAGTCTGTCTTTGAAGAGCAGTTATTTGCATTCTTTAAATATTACTAGATGTTCTTACTTGTGTGTCATTACCTGGAAGTCTAGCAACAATGGAGTGGGCTGACTGATTGATATCAGCGCTCTCAGAAAACCGTACCATGTGTCATACTAAAGAAGAACTCTACATCACTGGATTTTTTTACAGCAATTACATCTCACTGGGAGAATGCTAAAGCTTCTATGCCTAGCAAAGGGGCTGTGTTTGACTTCCATTAACTGCTGCATCTTAAGAATTTGCTTGTTTATGGTGTCCAGAAAATAAAGTCATTGCATTAAAAGCATAGGATTTCAAAGCCAAAAAAGCAGAGGGCAGGACTTCAATTGATGGTAATAATTCAAATTTATTAATGTTGGTAATTAATAAAGTACTCGCCTTCAGATATCCTGTGTCTTTTTCTCCCACAAGACTTGATGCTTAAGAGATTGCTTTTAAAGAGTGTGAAAGATGAATCAACTTTAAAGAAGGTAATAGGATGCAACAACGGTATAAGAAGCTAATTCGAGGAGAAAACAAATTTTATTATCCACTTGGAAAAGGATGAACGAAAATGAAAAGAAGGAAAGAAGGAGATGAGAAACTCACTAGAGAATTAGTAGAACACTACAAATACCTTACGGAACCATGTGCCAAAGTCAGATGAGATATGGCTGTAAAATGAGAATCACGTGCATTTACAGACCTTGCTGACTAAAAGCACATTTATGGGAGCAGATTGTGTAGACCCAGGAACCTGTGAAGGGGAGCTTATTCCCTTATTTGTATCCTAAAAAGCTTTACAAGTCCCTTTGTGTTGTGGAAACCTATGTAGGGGATGAGATGGGAAAGTTTAAAACAATACGTAACTTGAGTTACAGGAACCAGATAGAGAGAAATTAGCCAGTCATTTTGTTTAAATTTACTTTGTCTAGGTGATAACGCTGTTAGGCTTTGCTACACGCTTCCTCTTCCCCACATACTTTTCATCTTGAGAGGTTTAACTGTTGTGGTGTAACCCCAGCTAAACCCCACACAGCTGCTCTCTCACTCCCCCTTGGTGGGATGAGGGAGAGAATTGGAAGAGTAGAAGTGAGAAGCCTTGTCAGTTGAGATTAAAACCGGTTTAACGGGTAAAGCAAAAGCTGCACACACAATCAAAGCAAAACAAGGAATTCATTCACTCCTCTCCATGGGCAGGCAGGTGTTCAGCCTGGAAAGCAGGGCTCCATCACACGTAATGGTTACTTGGGAAGGTAAACACCATTGCTCTGAATGTCCCCCCTTCCTTCTTCTTCCCCCAGCTTTATATACTGGGTATGATATCGTATGGTATGGAAGATCCCTTTGGTCAGTTGGGGTCAGCTATCCCAGCTGTGTCCCCTTTTTGTACACCCCCAGCTGTGTCCCCTTTTTGTACACCCCCAGCCTCCTCACTGGTGGGCTGGTGTGAGAAGCAGAAAAGTCCTTGACTCTGTGCAAGCACTGCTCAGCAGTAACTAAAATATCCCTGTGTTATCAGCACTGTTTCCAGTACAAATCAAAACGTAGTCCCATACTAGCTACTATGGAGAAAATTAACTCTATCCTAGCGAAAACCAGGACGTTAACTTAGGTGGTAAAAAGGTGTCTGATACATAGGAAGTTGCCACTGAAATAGTAAGAAATATTGCTCTAAGTCTTAGGACTCACAGTAAAGGGACATGTAGATACTGAGAAATGCTCTTACTGAGAATTAGCATCTACTGTGGTTTCAGTATGCTGGTGATCAGTCACTGTAGCATGGGAAAAGGAATGATGAGTTGGATGGTACAAGTATCTTTGCAAGGATCTTTGGGGGGATGGTACAGATCCAGCAGGGAAACATCCATTTAATTCAGAGTGTCAGAGTTGTAAACATTTGTTATTGCTTCTTTTGTGAATTTGCTCTAAATTTAATCAATTTTTCAAAATAGTATTTATTCCTTTTCTTTTGCATGGTAAAAATCCTACATTTAAACTTTTTAATGTTTCCACTTGCATCAGTCACAGATGTCAGTCTTCTTTTGCCAGTCTCCGTTCTCTACCTGCCCCAAAATGTGAATCTTGTCTATCTGTTTATTGTTTATACATAAAAGTCTAGCTGTCCTTGCTATGCAGCAGAATTTGTTTTATCTGAGTGCTGTTGTCAGCCCTCAAAGCTGTTTGCAGTTTAGCATTGCTGTGTTTAGCTACAAAGAGTCTTCTGCGTTATCTGTGTTGAGTTATAGCAATTATGTTTTGAAAGTACTGGATTGTGCTGTTCTTTCTGGACAGCCTTGTCCTCGCTGACATGGTCATCCAAGTTGCATTAATCCTGGTCTGCCGTGCTAGTGAAGTCTGCCATATGGGAGACATCGTTTTGCATGCAGGCTCTGTCGAAGTAAATATTGAACTTGGCATTTGTTTAAAAAACGTAACAGAGCAAAAACCAAATTCTAATCGTTTATAGAATGTGTGGAAAGTTTATTTTCGTAATCTGCCTGATCTTCTTTCAGATTATTTATTGTTTATTTATTAAAAGGTCCAAAGTAGGAGGGAACACCGGTGAGATTTTTTTTCTGATAATTCCTTCCAGTATGTCAATGTTCAGTGTGTTACAGAAATGAATTTGTTTTGTTTTTTTTTTTAATCTCCTGGATTTCATTTAGAGAAGATGGTACTGTTAAAGCTCATCAGAATGTCTGTCATTTGATACTAAGTCAAACTGCCAGAGAATAATTTTTCAGCAGATGTTTCATGGAAACTTTTATGCCTGAGAGTAGGGTTTCCTTCCCAGGGTCAAGTAAAGGCCCACAGAGTCACAAGCATCCCATGACTGCATCCAGCTTCAGATCATTATTGATGAGTTAACTTTTAAGGCTGCCCTAAGAATTTTTTTTCACTATTGTTAATCATTATCACCTGTGTTTAGTATTCCAGACTCTCTCTAGGTCATGGTGTTTCAAAACAAGACTTCATGGATCAGTTGTCTGAACAAGTTTGTGTTTTTATCATTTGCAGGGGATATGATTTGTTTCATTGGTAAGTCTTGGCAACTTTTCCAGACCTTCTTTCCCCTACATTCCCATAAGTATTTATCTATTCTGAGGTATGTGTTTAAAAAAAAAAAAAAAAAAAAGGGCAAAACACCCAACAAAAACCGAAATAACAGTGAAAACAAAACCTCTTTGGATGTGAAATGTGAAGTTTTGTTTTCCCCTGTTAGACTGGAATTGAAGCTGTATTATAAGTTTTTTACCACTTAGATTTGCCATAGAAGTGTGCGTGTGTTTTTTATGTAACTGTTCTTTAAAAACTAAATGGAAGTTAGGTGTTCACTATGCCTGTTTGTCCTTGTTGTGTTGGTGCATTGCTGTAATGGTTTCTAAACATTTCCACTTCAAGAGGGGTTGATGGGCTGCTCATGAAACTTTCTTATGTGCTTTTGTTCTTAAAGCTAGGTTGTCTAGAATGGTTTAGGTCATCAGCTTCTCCTGAAGCTTTCTATGCTGAAAATAAAACTTGGCTTTGTAGTTCAGAACATGAGTAGCCACTGCATTCACGGGTTGTGATAGTGAATGGAAAGGTCGTGGTGCTTGCAGAGGTGACTCTGCTTGGGCAAGCAGGTGTTGTCCTTGCCTGCTGACCTGATTCTCTGTGTCTGGCTGCTGGATTCAGCTGTGTGCAGGTGGTTATTTGCGTCAGTTGCTCATGAACTGAAAGCAGAAGAGGAAAAAAGGGATATTCAGGTTAGGATAAATCCCCCAAACCCTCCTTCTGATAATCTGTTTTGTACTGGACACATCATACTTTGTATATACAATAACAGCATCTCATTTTTCTGTAGCTGAAGGACATCTATACTGGGACACAACGTCTTTTTTGTTTACTTTCACTCACTACCTTTGTTCCCTGCCCAAGAAGCAATGGGAAGATCCAACAAAGTGTGAGACAAAGACCATCATGGTTTGATGACCACTTCACTTGCCTTGGAGTAATAAATCACTCAGTCTCATTCAGCTGTCAGAAATGTCTGGTGGATTTTTGTGTGACTGCCTCAGAGAATTAGCTTTTAAGGAATGTTGTTATAAATGGCTCATAGACATTTTAACAAATGGGAAAGAGCTTGGCAAGCTGGGAAGGAGAATTTGATGTAGTTGGATTGAGTGGGAGTTCTGGAGAGCATAGGGGAAAAAAATCAAAATCTGATTTTGGAAAATCATTAGTTGGTGGTAGTTGCAGGTGTTGGAGGTTTTATATCAGCATGTGTTTAAAAATGCTGCAACAAATGCTTGCTGAACTTTTACTGCTTCTCCCAGAAGACTGTTGTAGAAGACAGGCTGAAATGCAATGCTTGTGAATAAACCGATTGGCTTATTATTGTTACATCTCATCTTCAAATTACTGTGTATTTGACTTGCATCAATCAACGAACTTTTTATCCTGCCCCTCTTGTTGTATCTTTCTGGTCATGGTGGAGTCAGATCTGTAGTATGAGCTTGACTTCACAAAATATATGCTTAATGTTTTTCCTCTTTTGTATTATATGTTATAAAAACAAGTTTGGGAAAGTTCATTCTTCTCTCTCTTCTTCCGCTTTTATTTGTCCATGATAAAGAGAATTTGCTGATGTAAGGGCATTTTCACAGGATTTCCTGACAATGGTTGAACTCTAAGCTGTTCTTTTGAGCAGGGCCTGTTGTAGGAGGACAAGGGTAATGATTTTAAATGAAAACAGGGTAGATTCAGACTTTGATATAAGGAAAAAATTTTTTACACTGAGGATGGTGAAACAGTGGAAGAGTTGCCCAGCGAGGTGGTGGATGCCCCATCCCTGGAAACGTTCAAGGCCAGGTTGGACAAGCCTCTGAGCAGCCAGATCTGGTTGGAGATGTCCCTGCTTCTTGCAGGGGGGTTGGACTAGATGACCTTTACAGGTCCCTTCCAACTCAAACCATGCTGTGATTCTATGATTTTACCTGGGCGCTTGCTGGGTAGCCCTGACCACCTTCACCAAGAAGGTCCGTCTCAAAGTCTTCAGTATTTGGCCCATACCTGCATTGTTTCAGGAATGCAGTTGCTTGAAGTGTAGCAGCCACATGGCATAATTTAGGAGTCAAGGCATAAAACTGCTTGCTGGTAATCTTGACGCTGCACGAAGGTTTTCTCCTTTTCCTTCCCAAAGTGGTAGTTCTTTTAACCCTGAGGTTAAAGGGAGGGGCTAGCACCCCCCAATTCATAAACTCAAGAGAGTTTGTTGGGCTCTATTGAAACTTGATGCAAGCTGCCTGGTAGCCTGTGAACTCCTGGATGGGCCCGTGGTTGTATCAATGACTCTTCACGTTCAGCAGTGGTATGGGATGTCACTGTGTTTGTTCCTTTTAATTTTTAATCTTTGTCTTGATAAAAGGAAATGGACGTTGATTTCCTCTGTAGCAATAAAAGCAAGGAGTGACTGTCTTTTGAATATCGTTTGCTCTTTCCAGTACAAAAAAAAATGCTAATCCAAGCAACTTTTAATTGCGGTGGAAAACTCTAAAAGTCTCATTTTCTAGTGGAAGTATCATATATTCCTGATTTGAAACGGTAAGGAATTAACTGTGTAGTTCCCATCACAAAGAGTCCTTGAGAGCTTGTAGATAAGGCCTAATGTCCTGTCACAAAGCTCTGAGGGACGGTGAAAAATATTCCTGGATATGGTGAGGTCGCATATCAATGTGTGCATTATTCCCTTGCATTAACTCTAATTAAAATTTTGATAGCTAAGTACTTGATTTTCTCATCTTTCCTGTCTTGTGATATTCTGAGACACCATTTAACTTTGTATGCTTACCTGATTTCAGAACTTAACATGAGCAATGTGTTCTTAAAGTTGCTTTTTAACACCGATATACCAGGAAAAATGTCAATTTAGACACAACTGATGAGTAATTGACAGGCATTGTCCCTAAAAGGAAGAAGGAGAAATAGAGTGCATTCAAGTGCATGCAGCGTATTTAAGCTGCAGAGGTCTTTTGTTACTAAAGCAAAGAGATTTCAAGCAAATAAAAGGGCTCTTTGTGAGTAATAAGTAAGAAATTGAAAAGATGTCAATACTAGGAAAAGTTGAATCACAAAGTTGTTAGCTGTTCTCAGAGAGGGTGTGGTCTAGACACTTAATTAACCTGGAGAGAATAATCACGAGGTGTACTCAGATGTGGTCACCATATCTACCTGTCTAGAGCAAAGGTTTTTGGTGTCAGAGTGAATCTTACGAGCATTAGACAAGGAAGTACTTTTGCACTGGAAACATCAGAATCCATAGAAGATGTTCTTGTTTCAGAAATACCATTTTAATTTGTGTCACCAATTTTTTTGGGGGGGGGCTTGTTGATAGCTGTCTTTTTGTGAAAGACCCTGTGTGACTACCCTTGTGGGCATTGTATGAAGATGGTTGCTTGCAGGCTGGTTCTGCTTGTCCTTAAAATGCCACAGTGTTTTTCAACTGAAACTAGTGACCTTAAGTTGAATTCCTTTTGCTCAACCTTTGGAGGCTGTTGTGAGAGTGTTTCTATCCTTACCTCAGTGTACCCTTTCCTTCTTGGAAACTGATCAGCCCCACACTATTGTAGGTCCTGCAGCCGTGCTTTCTCAGTTTGTACAGTATGTTTTACAAAGTCCTGCCAAGAGTAAGTCTTTCTGATGTGATGGGGAAGGAGATGTGTGGGCAAAATAATATTTAGACACATGCCTAGGAAAAGTTTTTAGTAGGTTGTTCTTTAAGACTGCCCAACACAGCAGCTGTCACTCTGACATTTGGTATATCTGTATTTCTTTCATTCCCCTTTGAGCCTGGAAGTCTTTAGCTCAGGATTCTGGCCAAAAACTGTCTTCTGCCTGAATTGGTATGAAAGCAGCTGCAGCTGGTTGAAAAAAAAAAAAAAGGCTTTTCTGGAGCTGTATTTTTCCCCACTGTGATATCCAGAAGGTTGCAGACCAGTAAGGGTTGACCTGACCCAACTCCATCTGTGAACTGGAGGGTTGGGATGCTCTGTACTTAGAGATTCCACTTCAGTGAAAGAGCATTTAAATTCATGATCTGCTGTGGGCCAGATGCTTGATACCCTGTGACATTTCAGGATGAGAAACAATTTTAAAAGGCACTACTGACAGAAAACAATTCTTCCCTTTCTTTTTCTTCCAAAGCTTGGATGTTAAGCGCAGTTTGTTGCTGTTCTTTTTGTATGATGTAGGACTACTGTGTACTTGCATGGATGGCACTGAAGGGGTTAGAATCTAAGTTTTAGGTTTCTGTAGGATCAAATTTTATCAAAGGCTGATACAAACTTTTACAGAAATGTGCTACATTCTGTAATGCTTTGGATTTCTTAACAGATAGCAGAAAACAAAAGAGGAACTAGGAGTCTCTTGTCCATGTGTGCAAAGTCATTCTGGAGCTTATGCTGGAGACTTTCTGTCGATGGACTTTTGATCAATACTGTTAAGGGCACTTAGATGTCATTTAACGGTATTACTATCAGAAATTTTCTGTATTTTTCTGCGGAAATTGATTTTAGTGGTTTGCGTAAAGTAATTTAAGTAGCTGTATTGGAAAAGCGGTTTTAAACTCTCATCAATTATTAACTTTCTCTCTATAGGCCACACGATGAGTCTGTACTTTGCTGTACTTATACAAGTGGATATAAATTAAAGAATACTATGTAACATTTCATATTCTGACACGCTGCCTCACTGACTTTCCCAGTCTGAGTTTTGATTTTTTTTTTTTCTTGTATATTGGGTGCTTGGAACTTGTTCAACAACAAAATAAATGTGGGTAGCTTCTGGGAGAAACATGATGTGATTGATGAGTTCGTTATGTTGTACTTGCTCTTTAACTTTTTCTCTTTTTCTGTCATATTCCCATCCTGTTTCCCACCAGGTTCTGCAATGATTTTATACCTGTCACTTCTGAAGAAAGTTAGAAAGACCACTCATCATAACCCAAGTTTCTTTGACTTGTTTCAGAAAGGAAGAAGTTGAAGGAACAGATTTTTTTTCTTTTTTTCCTTTTTTTCTTTTTTCCTGCCCAACTTTTCAATCAGCAAGTTGTTCCCTTCTTTTTAGCAGTGACTTGAGACCTTGCAGGATTGTCACCAGGGTATGAACAACGGCAGAATTTAGACTTGGTCTCCTTCCCTTGAGTCTTCTAGAAGAGTACAGTCAGAATTTGAATAAGTTTGAGTCCTGTCAAAGTCCTTTCTCACCATCTTTCCCCAAATAAACACTATTTTTCACAAAACTCTACTTTGATCCTTTGATCTACGAAGTGTCCTTTTTCTTCAGCAGAACATTTCTGTGGCAATAATGAAAAGCCTGTATTTCTGTGCCAGGTGCAAGATAAAATAGCCAGACTCATGGCCAGGAAAGAGAAGTTCTCGGTGTTTACAACATGGGTTGTTGAGGGGATCGCACTGGGTATCCAAAGTGGGTTATTCACCTCTCCAGAGCTAAAGAAGGTCTCCTCTGTGCCTGATCTCGAGGGGAATACTGCTGCTTTGGGGACAGCTGGCTCCACTGTGTCTGCGGTTGTTGTGGGAGTAAGGCAGTCAGGCAGGTGACTTGAAGGTGACACTTGAAAACTGGAGACAGGTTGGGATGCACAGAAAAGCTTTCCTGAAAAAATACCACCAGGGCTTCTCAGGGCTCCTCGCAATTGCTGTGTCTGGCTAGCATTGTGCTCATGTTGCCATTCTCATTATTTCTTTCTGCACTTAAACTCATTGTGTAGGATTAATTTTGGGCAAGTGGGCTTCTCCCACCAAGCTAGGATTGGACTTTTCTTTTGTTTTTGGAGCAGCTAGAGTGAGAAAACAGCTCTGGCATTTTACCTCTAGAATGGCTGAGCCAGGTAACTTCTATGTTACTGTACAGGGAAGTTTCATTTTTTTCTTTACCCTGAAGAAATAGTATGGAAGTGCAAGAAAAGTGGACAGGGATTATAAGTCTTGAACTTAATCTGCGATAGTTTGATTAAAGTTCTTTAGGCTCTCCAGGATTTTTTTTTTCCCCAAGGATATATATATTCTTTTTATAAACATGTATTATATGACTGGAGTATTCTGATTTAAAAAAAAAAAATAATAATGCAAACCAACTATGAGCTTTTTGTCAGTTAGAGCTGGAGGGCTGCAGAAAATGAAATTTCTGTTTGAGTTGATGGGAGTAGGAGGTGGAGCCCAGAGCACGGTTTGTCTGTATTTTAGAATCCCAAACTTGTTGGTTAAGTAAAAATTTGAAGCGTTTGGAGACAAGGATGTTTCGTGATGTATCACATTTGAGATACTGGTATTAAATCCTTTCAGTAGGCTGGCTGGCAGCCCAGCATGGTGGGAAGCCTGGGATCTGGACAGGCAGTTTCCTGGTCAGTCAGGGACCAAAGATTCCTCCAGACAACAGTCTGCTGCAGCAATGAGCTGGTGACTCTTCTTGACGAGTCAACTGCTGTACGTGATCTTGTTCATGTCTGATAACACAGGCATATTTCGCACCTCTCTTCATCCTCCTTTACCTCACAAAGATTAATTCTGAGGAGAACTGGAGGAACCACATGCATTGCAGTTTGGAGGTTAGTGATTTTTCTTGATTAAACTTCCAGCAATGTTCCTTTCTTCTTGAGTTGCATCTGGCAAAACTTCATTTTGCTTATTTCAGTGTGCGTGCTCGAAGTACAAGATTGTTTAATGTAACTGCCCCCACACTTTCAGAGGCAGAAACATTGGTGGGAATCAGACCTTTATAACCGGAAGCAACTTTCTGGGTCATCAAATTCTGTGTTCCCAGTATGTGTCAGATTTGCTGCTAGTGGTTCCCAGGAAAACCCTAATATACAAGGAGAAAAATTCAAATCCTGCTCAATAACTTTGGAGGATTGTTTACTAGTACATCTGGGAGGAAAGAAGCTATCTGTGGCTACATGTATCTTAAGTAATTATTTCCGACTTTTTACTGGGAATTACTAATTTCATTTCACCCGTAAATAAAGTGTTTGTCAACCTTTATAGACATATATTTTTTTTTTCGTGATGCAAGAACCAGAAGATAAATCTGACATGTTTGTCATAGGAAGGGCATGTGAGATGCATAATGCTAAATACCTAAGTCATGGCAAACTTTTATGGAAGTCACTTGGATTCTAGAATTTTAAAGATGCAGTTATGCTTCTTCCTTCTAATATGAATGCCAAATCAACAAAGGACAGCATCTTGTAGGAAAAATGGTCTCTAGAACAAGTATAAAGCTCAAGTGTACTTCTTATTCCTCATTTTTCATCTTTTCTTCTGTTGTTCTTTTGGCACCATCACTTTCAGTCTTTATTGTTAATCACTAAACAAGGAAAAAACTCTACCTTTTTAGGATAAGGGAATAGTATACTAGAAATACATTTGCTAAAACTGTTAGTACAGCTCTTGGTGAAAGGATTGAAATGTATCATCTTCCATCTACAGTCAACAAGAACCTCAGTATGGATATACTTCAGGAGCTGAATCTCTGTACCATCCAGGCTTTGAAGCTTTTGGGGCACGGGGGGAGATCAATGCCTTTGTCCTGATCAGCCAGTTGACTGGGCTGTTTTCAGAGAGGAGATGAAAGGCGTGGGGAGAGTGCTGGACTGTGACAGCACTGAGCTTTCAAAAATTGTCTTAAGTGTGTCCTTGGGGTATTTTATGTACGTGTGCAACTATTGCTCTCTGATTGTCCTTGATTCAATTAAGAATACTTGGGAGAGGAACTTGATTCCACATAAGTTGCTTGGCACTGAACCCAAAGGAAACCATTGGATTCATGGCACTATGAATCATCAAGAAGCTGACCAGCACTTTAATATACGTACATTTCATATTAAAACCCAAGAATTTTAAAAATATTTTTTAAAATATTATTTAAAATAAAGTATTTCAAATATGTTTTCAAGTATGAAATTTTTTTTAAAGGGATGATTTGCCTGTATATTTGTTCTCAAGCTTAGTTAAATTTACTTGTATATACTGTCCGGCCTCGCGTGATAAAGTGATTTCTGTGAACTCAAACTAGCACTTTGAAAGTTGTGGTTGATGATGTCTTATGCATTCTTCATTGGCAGGTTCCAGTTGCACACTGTTTTGGACCTCCAGGACATTACAAAAGAAAGTTTTGCACTGTGTGCAGAAAGTCACTAGAGTCACCTGCCTTTCGATGTGAAGGTAACTTAAAAAACCCTACTTTATAGCCATCTGTGTGTTATCCACTAAGGTACACTTTGCTGACATTGTATACCTTGAGAGTATGTGTGTATGCACACACACACAAACAGGCGCTTACCACGTTTAAGAGATTTTTCAGTTGTTTATCATCCACTTACTGATTGTGGAAATGTGTACTTCAAATTGAGGAATCAATAACCTTCAAGAAACCACAAACTTTGTCCAACTTGTATGCTCTTTCATCTTTCCTCCGATTTACTTTGAGCAAGTCTGTGGTGCTGATGGTGTGCAATGAATCCATGCCTGAGATGTGCAAAGAATGAGAAGCTATTATGGCAAAAGAAAGACTTCTGTTGAGATAATTTATTTCTGTTTCCAATGGAAGTTTTTGATACAGGGAATCATCAGGTATTCATGTTTCTAAAACCTCCCCCTTTCTACAAAAGAATGGAATATAACTTTTCAGTGTTATTGGTCTCATATATCTGTTGCTTGTAATGGGGATGAGGTGCCTTCAATGCAAAGATATTTGAAAATATTTTTTGTCAAAATAGTACTGCTCTGAGGGTTCTGACATGGCTTCTCTGAAGAAACAGTAATTAAAGAAATCACCCAAACACCAGAATTTTTATTTGAAATACATGTTGGCATGAGTACTTGACTGATTTTTGACATGAGACAACTCTGTAATTCTCCCTTGTCTCCCCTGTCTTGAATGTCTAATAGTTGTTGTTCAATTGATGTTGTGAAGTTGAATAGAATTTAGTATTTTAAAAGAATATTACCTGTGAATTGTTTAAACAAAAATATAGCATCTACTGAGGAAAGAACCGATCCTGTAAGGGTTTGAGATGCTTTCAAAACTGCTGTTGTGCTAAAGATAATGCCTTGTTTAATGTGATCGCCTATGTGTATGTGTAGGGAAAACGTCTCTCTTTGATCAGGACATTCAGACTTCTAATGGTGCAGTGGTTTTCTTCTGCTTTTGTTTGATGAGTTGCATAATGAATCTAAACTATGCTCTTCTAACTAGTGGGAATCTGTCACTTAACGTAGTTACAATATGAGCGGGTTGATTTGGTGACATAGTCAAAGAGCTACAGATACCACAGAGTTTTTTCTGATGATCTGTCTTAATAAACCTTAGAACTTGTGTGGCATGAAATGAACATAGAGAATTTGAAAAGAAAATTTTTGCCAGCTGTGTCCTCTAAACTCTTGAAAACAGCTTTACTATAGTGATCAATTTTAGTTAAAGCTTTCTAAATTTGCTTACATATTCTCTTAATTCTGCTGTATTAACATTGTACCCATTGCAAGGGAATATTTATTTTTTCAGACGTTTCCATTTAAGTGTTCTTAAACAAGAAACATGTGAAATTGCTTGTTATACTTAGGTATTACAAATGCTCAGACTTTTTTTTTTCTGGTTCAGTGAAGGTTCTGAGTTGTGTTCCTTCCGTGGATTAAAGTTTTCTTGTTTTGTGTGGTGTGACTTGATTGCTATCCCTTTTTCTGAAGTACCAATAAGTCTACAACTTGTTTCTCTGATACTTTTCAAAAGCGTAGCTTAAAAAGGGCAATCGAGGTTCATAAAGTGCACAAGATTCTTACTGTTCAAAAATACTTTCAGAATTTATTTTAAAGTTGACTGTTTTAAGCTGTAGAGCTTTTAAATCCAGATGGAGATGCTGAACTTTCTTCCTTTTTTTGCTTACTTTTGATGACTTAGCTTAATAGTACGAGTCTACTGTTGGTTATGATATTTTCTTCTCATATTGAAATTTAAAGAACTTTTCCTGGAATCTTTGCCGTAATTAAGATAGAGAAGAGGGTTAAGATGAAGTTACCTTTTTTAAACAAATAATTGACATTGTTATATGTTCTTTTGAAATAAATTAAATAGCTTGTTTTGAACTCTTCATATCTTAAAATAAAATACATTTTCTTGAAAGAGTATTGAAAATTTTCAGACAAATAGTAAACACTGTGGGTGTCTGGTGGGGCATCTGTTCTCAGAAATGAGCATGCATTTATATTAACCCCTGTTGAGATAAGCATATACGCTTCATTGGTAAAAATTACAATATTTGGCCTCCAAGTTCTCTTGACAATTACCGATTGCTTTGGATAGCTTTCCCTTTTTTTTTTTTTCCAGAACAAGGGCTAGAAAGAAAAAAGAGGAAAGACTAACCAAACATTTTTTTTTAGTGTTGGATCCTTTAGAAAAGTTTCTTATTAAGCATCAACTAGGAGCAGCAAATTTACTGGGGAGGGAGGCAGTTAACATTTTAAAGGTTGTTCTGCCAAGTTTGTGTATCTGAAATTAACGAACTTGGTGTTCTGGCAATTACAAAGCAATTCACAGCACTTTCATGACCAGCTTGAACAGAAAATCACCATTCTGTTTTGAGTTAAATAATTTTGTAAATTATGGAAGGGCTTCATAAAGGTGAAACTTCTTTTTGTAGGTCCTCTGATTTGACTTGATCTTTACATCCTAAAAAGTTCATCTTCCCAATAAGCAGGATAGCTATCTTAAGGGTTTAACTCCTCTGACACTCCCACCCTTGACATGCACACATTTTTTTATCATTCTGAGGTGGGGTTGGGGTTGGTGTTAGGTGCAGCAGATGTGAACTAAGCCAAGGGAAATAACCCACCTGTGTTCTTACAAGGTATAGCAAAGGGCAATGTGTGCCTGTGTTTGCAGAATTAATGATAAAATACCCAACACTTTTGTTAATTCCTTGAAGCTGTACTTTGTTATACAGAAACTTTTACCATTATTGAGGATATGATTCAAAGCATCTAGCTTGCCTGGTAGCTGAACTGGCCAAAGCTGAATTGTAAAATATTCCTGTTATATCTATGAACATAGAGAAATGTGGGTGGAGGAGGGACTGTGCTACATCTCATGTAGAAGTCCTTGAGCTTAGTGAAGACACACAGTATGGGGAACTCTATGTGAAGGCTTGTGGTTGACTTAGCCCTATTAAAAGAGAATTTGCTTTGGTGTGGTGGTTGATCATGGTCTTCTGCAGGATTAGAGTAAGACAGTGTTAGTGCTGATCGTCTTTTCTAGAGCCTAGAGAGTGATTTCAAAATAAGGTATTCTAGTCATCCTATTATTACTGTTTTCAGGATACTTATAGATTATGTGGCTAATGTGCAGTTGCCGTCTTCCAATCTTCAGATTACAGCCTTCAGATTTTTGTGATGTGCTTGGAGTAATAACCGGTTCGAGCAGAACACAAAAAAATATTTGAAGAATTTGACACTTGCCTCTTACATTCATTTACTCTATGAAAAGATGCCTTCCCAGAGTACTTGGATGCACAAGTCTTTAAAAAGCAGCTAGAGGAGGATCTTGTCTGTCATCTCTGTCTCTGAGGTCTGTAGAGAACTTTCATAACTCGTGCAGGAATGAAGCTACGTATTGAGATCTTTTAGGGTTTTTAATGACTGTTCTTTTGCAGCATAGCACTTTAGCTGGGGTAAAGTGCTATGCTGCACTTTTTGTAGATTCTTTTTTCTTTCACATCTGATACTTCAAGTCAGCTTTTAAATAATGGAAGTACTTTATCCAAAACCAAACTTGCCTAAAACTTTATAGTCTTTGCTGAAACATTTTCCAGCTACAGGTATTTTGGAAGACAATGTTAAGCTTACTTAGGAGAGTGCTCTGAAAAAATGTTTATTTTCCCTTTTCCTGACAATGAAAGGGTGATTTACCGTATGCAGACATTGCTTGGACAAATATTCTGTGAGATTAATTTACCAGTTTATTCTGGTCAGGTTTAAAATGACATCCATTGAGTGTCATCTGGCAATAGAAAGGAGTAAAACTTCCTTTTTCCTGAGTAAAACATGCTTCTGGCTGTGGCAATCTCCCTGAGAATGACGTCCTCTGGTCACTTTGCATGTTCTGATGTCAGTGTGTGTCATATCCCTTTGCAAACACAAGTGAGTCCGTGCTGCTGCAGGCATGCTGCATGGATCGGTGGCTGATCCGACCTCTGCTGCGTCTCCCGTGGGACTGTGGGTGAGATAGGGCTCCTGTCTGCGAGGAGGAGGGATGTGCTGCTGTCCCCTGCTTTGCTGGAGCTGGGGACTCAAACACACTTCATCTCTTGTTTCCTTGTGCTTCTGGCAGCTGCAAGGATGAGTAGAGGGGCTGTCCAGCAGAAGAGCATCTGCTGTTTTGAAACCACTCATTAAGTGCGTGCTTGCTCCGCAGTAGGATTTGGAAAAGAGTTTGTAAAGGAAATGAAGTATTGTTTCAGGAGGACCGTTACTTTACACTCAAGACTTGGTAGTGTTTAGATGCAGAAGAAGAACTTCCTCTCTTTCTATTAATGCTTCTAGTATTCAGCTTTTTTTTGGATTTGATTAAATCCAAGTAGACTTCAGGCACGATTATATTGAAGTAGGCAGCAGTTCTTGTGAAATTGTGAGACAAAGCTATAATAAGCCAAACGGTTGTTACAAATTTAACTTGCTGTATTGGAGGAAATATGGCAAGTGCTTCTGAGCAAAATTAGCACAGTCTTTCCTCACGCTTGCTGCACCAGGAAATGGAGCAACACACAGGACAATGCTGATAAACTTATTTTACTGCCTATCTTTGCTGCACGGAAAAGATCATGAAGGAAAGAAAATATGGTGCAAAAAGACAGTGGAGGAGTATTGGGGGGATTAAGGGAGGGCAAGAGGGAGGGAGGAAGGAGCTGCAAAAACCCCGGGGTTTCCAGCTTAAATAAGTTTTCTTGTTTTCATGCTTTTAGTTTGTGAGCTACACGTGCACACAGACTGTATCCTGTTTGCTTGCAGTGACTGCCGGCAGTGTCACCAGGATGGGCACCAGGACCACGTAAGTGCGGATGCCTCTGCAGCAGAAGCAGCCACACATTTTCAATGTGAAAACATAGGCTAGAGGAGGGGGAGGAGTCCTGGCCTTTTCTTTCACATGCTGCCAATTGTCAGAGCTCGTTTGTTGCTTGTTGGTAGGCAAAGGAAATGTGACTTCAGAATGTATCACAGATAGCAAGATGAACTTATGTTCTAACATATTCACAGTGCTTATTGAAGCCATGCTGAAAAGTCTTTGCAATGTATCCAACATCCTAATTAAAAAAAAAAAAAAGAAAAAAGAAAAAGTCAAGCATCTTCTCTAAAAGTTTGCATTGCAGAAGCTATATATCTTGAACTGTTGGCTGCATTGCATCCCTAGCAAACATTGTCCTGTTCTTCAGGCTTCCTGCAACCTGTCTGAGGCAAGACTACCCAGCTTCTCACTGTAAAATACATGCATGATACTGACCTTTCAGGATTTTTTTTAAGAATATTAGTTTTGATGGACTGTGAAGACAAAGCACTATGTGATAAATTTTTTTAATGGTTTGATGATCTTCTTTCAGTGAAATGTAAGACTGTTCAGGCTCACATTTGTAGTGATAAAATACTTAATGTCCTAGTCTGTGTTACTGTTTCCTCAGAGCTCTTCGACTTGCTGATTTTAAGGTTAGGTTGAAGATGCTTCTGTATCTGTTTTGTGTAATGCTATGTTGCGATATGCTCCCCTAGGATACTTATCACCACCACTGGAGGGAGGGAAACCTTTCTTCAAGTGCTCGTTGCGAAGTTTGCAAAAAAACCTGTGGCTCTTCTGAGGTGCTCTCTGGCATGAGATGTGAATGGTGTGGCATCCTGGTATGTTGTGCTGTTGTGTGTATTTGTGGGAACCGTATCCATATATATATATGCACGTGCTTATTTAAACACTTTATTTGTACACTATAGAAATAAACTTCATTTATACACTTACATAAATATATATATTTATGAGTTGGATGGAAAATCTGATTTTGTTTAAATTCCCCCCAATAATCATTAAAATGAGCAATTCTCAAGATTACGGTTAAACTTTATGTAAATCCAATGGAATTAAAATTTAACAGGGCTTAATCATTATAGATTTTTGATAGAAACCTGCAGTTACTTTTTCTGCGTGAAACTGCATTTTCTCTTGAATCATATAAATTCTGCAAGATCAAATACTTACCATTCTAATATGCTTATTCCTCTTTCAGTGTAGAATAGTTCCTAACCTGTATGGTAGTTGGTTTGTTTTTTTTTTTAAGCTGTCAATATTGATTTCTATGTTTTTCCATTTATGTGATGCATGTTTAATTCCTGTACAACATGATAGTACCCTTCAATAATCCTTATGAAAGCCACAACATTTCGTATATACATACACAGTCCACTGTGTAGATGACAATTGGCCCATCCACTTACTGCTGCCTCTTAATGAAATATGATGAAAGTGCAAAGCAGCACCAGATGAGATGGGAACTGAAAATAATAATGTGTAATGTGTAATAAATGTGTAAATATCTGTAATAAGGCCTTAATTTGCCACTTAATGCAAGATGAAGTACTCTATGTAATAATAGTTTAAAATGAAACTCTGTGGTTTTCCAGTATTTCAGGTATGATTTGAGTAATTTAATTTTTTTTTTAATACTGTGGGTTTTGTATTTTAATCTGATTCATAATTTCTGAAGTGAGAGGGGCTGTCTTTGAGAACAGTCTAACAAATTTAACATGCTGTATGGCCACACATACAAATGTATATGTATTCAATAAGGGTAGAAGATCTTGCATGAGTATAAAAGGAGAAACTAGCCAGTCGTGTTTTGGAATAAAACTCCAAACAATTGTTGTCTTTGAATCTGCAAGTGGGTACAGCTGTGTAAGAGGATATTGCTATTTTCAGGCTATTTGGTATAACCTGCCTACCTTTCCCCAGTAAGCATAGAATGGAAGATCCAGGGTTTGAGACCAAAACTTCAAAATTCTCCACATAGCTGTTTAAAAACCTTTAGTTTTTAATAGAGCAGGCTTGGAGTTTCTTCACGTGTTAAGACTTCTCATTTTTGGCTATATAAAACTGCATGGAACAAGTGAAAATCTAGGGTGAAAAATGGGTCACTCCTTTAATGAAAGTGATTTACGGAAGGTCTATATATGTCCGTGCCCAAGTTTTGCAATTCCAGTGCATATTTTGTTGCAAACGTATTTGCTTTCTTTGTGTCCCACTAAATTCTTAATTGATGCTTCTATTTATAGGCTCATGCTGCTTGCTACGTAATTGTCACACCAGAATGTACTTTTGGAAGATTAAGGAATATGATTCTTCCTCCAAGCTGTGTGCAATTATTTTCTCGCAACTTCAGCAAACTGCATTGTTTTCGAATATCAGAAAATTTGCAAACAGAATCAGGTAAAAACTTTAAAAGTTGGATGCGACTAATTGATGAGCATGTTTAACCTAATGTTGTAATTCACTGAAGCATATGATTACTAATCTTCATTGGCTTTGGTGGCAATACTGTAACTTCCTGCTATTTCTGGGACAGGATAGAGAATTTTAAATGCAGACTGTGTGCAAAATGCTGAAACCTCTGTTTACTGGTGTAGGGCAATTTGAAAACTGTTCTTTAAATACTAAGGATGCAGAAAGTGAACGCCTAAAATCCAAAAATTTGCTTAGTAGATTAGTGTTATTGTTGCTAGAAACATTTGCTGATATATATGTTGTTTTTAATTCGGCATATCATCTGTACAGATATTTTTATTTGCCTCTTTGATTAAGCATCTGCATTTTTGAGATTTCTGTGCTGAAAGGAAATAATGTATTTAGCAGGTAATGTTCTGCTGCCATCTAGAGTGTGTGTTTGTTTAACAGCTCTTTAGGATCAAGAGAATTTTTGTAAGCAGTTGGAGTATTTTATAATTTATATTTTGATTATTATGTTCTTGTAAACCCTTTCTTTTGGTGCTTGAATACAATAGGAAAGCAAATAAATGGTAGGCAAAACATAAGTTGTGAAAGTTAAATATTTACAACTGCACTTTTCTCAACCTGACAGGCTGTTTGTGAACTTTCTGCTTTGAACATACAGGTTTGGTTTTGGTGAAGGCAGTTGTTTGCTAGCAGGAGCCATGCGTTCTTGTGTGCAGAAGCTATAGCAGGAGTGCTGCTACTGCATAAACTGCATGACGCTAAGACTACATATCCTAGATAAACTGAAGTGACCTATAAAAGTGTGAAGCAGGAGAGCCCTTAGCATAAGAAATACCAGAAGTAAATGGTCTGAATGAGCTTGGTTTTGCTGGAAGACTAATTATGAACTTTGATTCAGGTCTATTGTTAGGTATTCTACAAGTGTCCCAAAGGCTTAAGTGAAGATAAATTTGTATTATTATTAACAGAAGTTAATCACAAACCTTTTCAATAGCCTCTTCAGGGTGACTTCTCTAATGTTAACTAAGTTTGTCTTTTAAACAGTGGTGTGTTCTTTTAATATGTCAGACTTAAACTTTTTCCTTTTTTAATTTTTAAGTCACCTCTAAGTAAAAATTGAACGTGGAACACCTTGAGTGAAAGAGTTGAAGGTTGTAGCTGCACCTTCTAGCCTTTCCCTTCATTATTTTACATGATGGAAGAGAAAGTTTTCCATTTCAGGATTTAGGCTACATGCTAAGTGTATGAGTTTGTGCTACGCGTCTTCAAGTTTTTTTGAAGTAATAATTTTTTTGCATTCCTCTCAATAAAATTTATATCTTGTACTTTGAATTGAGAGAACACAGTGCAGATCAGTCATTAGCTGAAGATCAGAAACTGACACATGGGGAAGGGGAAATACTTGGTAACCTAATTTGAACCATATCCAGTGCTTTAATGTGATATGAAAAAAAAAACCAAAGAAAATCCACCACATTTGGAAAGCTAAAATGTGTTTTTATAGTGCTGAGCCTGCATATACCCAGATAAAATATAGCAACACCTTGAAAAGTATCTTTTCCAGCACTAGATCTCTTTTTTACTGGTCTGTGAGAATTTCTGCTCCTTGGGCTCAGCTCCCTGTTACGCAGTGGGCAGTGGCCTCCCGGAGTGGAAGGGCTGCTGACAACCAGGGGAGCAGGGGCCAAGCCATGGGAGCGCTCTCCTTTCTTCTTGCTGCTGGTTCCAGGCATACCTCTGAACTTGATGACTGTCCCCAGCACTTGTCATTTTCCTTTTTTCATGCTCAGGGGGCCATGGTTGTGGCTCAGCACAAGGCATGGAGAATATTTGCGGTGTGGTAACTGCCTTGCAGTTAGGCATATTATTCTGTTTTTCCTTAGCCAGTGATGATATGTAACACTTGTTCTAGCACCTATATATGTCTCATGCCTTCACACATTGCTCCTTGTTACACAATTCACATCCTGTTGAGGCTTGCTTTGAGAGTGGTTGCTGGAGTTTTGCTGCTCTTAGTCGTCTGCTGGAGATCAGCTGTCTGCAGGTCTCTGCCAAATGCACCGAGTACCATCACTATGCAGGTCTTTCCCACTGCCCAGATTCTTTCATAAAGGCAGATCTGGGAATTGCCTTGAACTAATTCCCACATCATCCTGCATTGAGGGAGCTCAGTGCTCTGGCTTGGTAGTTATCAAGACATGTCTACTAACTACTATCAAGACATAACTACTAACATGGTAGTTATCAAGACAGCAGCTCCCTGGCACTCTTCAGGATGTGTTTGAAGCTCCTCTGATCACAGAGCAGCTTGGGACAGCTGCTCTGGGAATTGCTGCAGTTTTTCCAGGGGGAGATGTAGGCTCTGATGGCAGATCTCATTAAATATTGCAGCACATTAGGGATGTTTCTGGGGAGTAAGGAACATTTCAGCTTTGTTGGAAGATGATTAACACTCTTCTGTCCTCACTTCTGTGGGACGCATCATGCAGACACATTGTTCAGAAGTCCTCACACTGTGGCATGCACAGAGCGTTCTCTTCTGTTGCCACAGCTGGCAAAGGGCATCGCTCAGAAGATTGTGAAAAGACCAGTCTGTGGTACCGAAGAAGTGTTGGCGGTTGCCTGGATGAGTTAACTGCTGCAGGCACAGCTCTTCCCAAGCTGATGGTTGAGAAGTGCCAGATGGCTTGTCCTAGACAGACATGGAGCACATCATCATTGGCCTACTGGGAAGCATTTGTCCGAATTAGCTTTTGCCACTGAGTAAATGCTAAGCTTCATGGCCAACACTGAGTGAACATCTCTGTGCTGAAAATGGCTTTTCAAAACTCTGGCTACCAGGGGAAGCAGTGATAGAGCAATTATCTCCCCTTCCTCCGACTGGCTGCTGTCTTAGTGCATTTCAAAAGAAGTCATTGAACTTGACTGGAATAGTTTGAAGATGCTGTTAGTGTAGATTTCTCTACTATCCAGACTGAGGAAGAAAGAGTAATGAAAGAAAGATGTCAGCTTCTTCCCATCTAAACTTAGAAAAAGAGGAGGGTTCGGAGCAATCAGCAATTCTTTCATTTCTTATTGTTGTATTTACTTGTTCTTTTTTAAATTTGATTTTTTCTGAAGGGAAATTCAGGAAGGCATTCAGCTTCCATTTATTTCAGAGTGTTTCAAGACCATATTGTCTAAATTCCTCTCCAATTTGAAACTTAATGTATTTGTCAGTTATAACAGGGAAAGTATTTCAACTCTTCTTTTATATTTTAAAAACTCCAACTCAGAAACATTATTGTTGGTCTTTCTTGTAGTCAGTTGAAGCATTATCTGAATACTTAGTAAGTTACCTGGTCCCCACTTTAAGACTCCTCTTAAGTACCCTTCTTAACATCCTATCATTCTGCTTCTTGGAAGGTTTTTCTGTGTTGGGATTCTGACTTCCCTAGTACCTCTTTTGCTCTGAAGATCTATCTGTACTGATTTTATTTTATTTTTTCTTTTATGCTGTGCTTTAATTTCCTGCTTTCTCCCACAACTGCATAGGATAGTTTTTATAAAGGTGTTGCCTGGTTTATATTGTTTGGGAGCTTTGTCTGCATCCCAGTCAAGACTGGGTGTTTGAATGAGTGGGAATATGACCACTGTTACGTGATCAGCACACTGGGTTGGCTTACGTTGCGTGCTGCTGCTGCCCTTAGAGAAGAAAAATTTATCACATTTGGACTTTCATCAGTCTTCCTCTGTGAACCAGAGTGTCAGGAATGAGAATGCAGTCAGGATGTTGTCTTTGCAGAAGCGAATGTAAATGTTAGTAGTTTTTATTTTGAACTTTTCTAAGTATTTTATGTGTATTTTTACAGGCTGTGTTGTTTTCTGACATGTTAGCTCTTAGCTTTTAGTGAGAGCGATGAGCTACAATCAAATTCCTCTTCTGGAGTCCAATAATTTCTTTCTCCTTGGTGTCACCCAATCTATTTTTCAGTTATGGAAATTATTTCTAGAATACTTACACTTCTGACTGGAAAGCTATTACTGTGATTCCTGGACTAATTTGGTGATTTAAAACTTAATGGAAATTGAGAAAGGGATGAAATGCAGTACTTACAAGATTATAGCTAGTAAGGAAAGACTTCAGGTATACCTTCACTGTAGTTAAATGACAATGCACGTTTGATTTTTTTTTTTTTTTTAATGCTACTTTTATAGTATGGATTATTGTCATAGGCAGAAGAAGAAAATATGCTCTTCTGACTGGATTATTCTGTGTTGGCTTCTTTGATGGAAACCATTTTTCAGTGACTAGTTCTTGGGTTTTTTTTTTACCTGGTTCAAATTAACAAGGATCCTTTCTTAAAATGTTTCTGTTTTCGCAGATGAAGATGATGATGTTGATGGGTCAACACAGGGATCAGCAAAAGATGTCCAAATTTCAACAGAATCAAGTAAGCAGAATTTTAGTAAGTGGAATAGTCACCCATTCCAGTCTTTACACATATAATCTTAACTTGCTTTGCCTTATGAAAAAATATTAAATGGATATTTGTTTTAGTGCTGGGTATCAATTTGAGGTCCAAAGTTTTGGTCCAACACATGTATCCACAGTCTTTCAAATATATAGTCTCTATTTTCCACTGGTATATTGACATAAGTGACAATCTGTTCATTCTCTTGGCAAACAGATAATTTCTCTCAACTTGGTAAGCAAAGAAACAAAGCTTGGTGCTAACAATCCGTAGATAAGCAACCACTTTAAAGGGCGGGCAGCATCATGTGTTTTCAAAGCCTTTTTATTTTAAGACAGGTGGATCTAAATCTTACTGAAGAACTGAAGACACAATGTGTTGGGTTTTTGTTCTGGTTTGGTTTTGTTTGTTTTTTTTTTCCTGGAGCATATTGCGGTAAAAGTGTACGTATTCCTGTGCATCAGGATTGAGCCAGGCTGGTTGTATCTTATGCAATTAAAATCTTAGGTGTGTGGAGTTTTCTGGGGTTGGTATTAGCCAAACTGTTACTTCTCAGAAGATTAAGCCAACCACAATTTAAGGGCATGCCACCCCCTATATCCGTGTTAGTAACTTGAAAAACATGGTACTTGCTACCTACTGTGGCTGCATGGGTTATTGTAAAAACTGAAATTTCGAATCAATACATAGGATTTTTTTTTTCCCCTTTTTTTTTTAGCATAAAGTTCTTACAAAATTAATAGGATAATTTGCAAATTTAAAAAATTCCAGCTCAGTAAATCATTAACTCTGGTACTGAAGTGATCTCAAGCGTGCTGTTATTTCACTTCTTAAAATTTGAAGCTGGTGTCTCTTAAAGACTATATGTTATGGTCCAACACCACACTTCCTTATGGGACCAGGCTCTGACTAACTGCAGTTTATCTAAGAAACTTTCACTTTTTCCAGTGTTTTAGGTGATGTAAGTGGCTGAGTGTTAGGACTTTCATATTTCACCAACTAAGGCTATTTCCCTTACTCATGGCTGTCAAAGAGAGCAAATTATGTATCCAGATATTTCAGCTGGATTGGTTGAAAGTACTAGTACAGGACAGTTCAGCTTTAGACAGCCTTCCCAAAAGAAGGAAAAAGGATATGAAAACTGGGGGAAGGATACAAACTTTAATACGTCTTTTGTTCATATACAGTGTTTGTCTGTGGACTAGAGAAAGCAGCAGTAGATGGTACCTTTTCAAGGCTTGTGTAAAGAATCGTGACTTGTGTTTTAAATAGAACAGTGGCATTAAAACAAATGACTTCCTCTTAATATGTTTTCACAAAACAGAAGTCTGTGTAGACCCCAGTAACTTTTCTATGATACAGAAAGCTTAATAGGTAGGAAGTGATACTAATGTCTCTTTACAAACAAAGCATTCAGACAAAAAAAAAAATTTGGAAGCCTTGGCTAAGTGATGTTAGGGATCTCCAGATCTGGTAATCCAGTAGAGGTGAAGCTGCTGCAGCATCCTGTCCCCTCAGTGGCTGAGCAGGACGAGGTCTGTTAGCGGGAATATGTGTGTGTATGCATACATATTCTGATACATGTATATGCAGATATGTACATGTGTGTGTGGCTCTGTGCATGTATCTGTGCGTACATATACGCACAGCCCCCATAGTCTCTCCAGCAGTCATCCTGGACCTCCTGGTCCCTCCAGTAGTCATCGCCGCAGGGTGCCTCAGTCAGAGACACATGCATACGTGGCTTCCAGGCCACTTACCTTGCATGCCAGTGAGTCCAGCCTGGTGTTTGCTGGAGCTCACACAACAGCTGTCTCTCTCGTTGCTGGCACTGTGGATACACGGGTCACAGTGACCTGTGATCCTACTTCAGCTGCTGCACTCAGGAACCCATATGCACACATGCATGCAGAAGAGTGGAAACCACATGCACAAAAAAAGTTAGAAATACCATTTAATGAAAAGACAGGACAGACTGTATTGATCTGGTGCAGGGCACAGCCAGGCAGATGCACCAGCCAGCAACCTTCTTAAATGTCACCAGCTTCTTTTATCTCTTTATCCCTCTGTATTCCCATACTTGTTCCTCTCCAAACCACCTTGATCTCTCACTTCCCCTGCCTTTTGTTCCTCCCCTGAACATTCCCTAACTCACAATCCCAGCATGCTCTTCCATTGCATCTCATGGAAGAGTGACCTTCTCTGTCGGTGAGGTGACCCACAGAGCTGCTCCTGCAGACTCACCTGGTGGCTGCCACGCCCAGACCATGGAGCTGATGCTGTTTCATCAGGGCAGAGTATGACTTCTCTGACAAAGTTATTGGGGTTCACCTGCCAGCCATTGTGCTTCTGTGCCTCTCTGTGTGTGGGGAGTCATAATCTATCAAACTAAACATGACCGAGGCACAGTTATAGCATGCTGGATCTCTTCCACCCATCTCTAGATAATACTGTTTGTGTCATATGGGTCAACGGTGAGCTACTCATTAGCTTCTGTGTGTTGACTCAGTACATTTGCCATTTCTTTTGGAATGTTACAATACTCTCTCTCAGGAGTGTCAGAACTGAATTATATTCCAGAATATTGTAGCTTTTATGAATTCCAGCTCTCCATGTTTTACAGATGCATGTTTTTAAAAACAGTGAAAACAAGTCAGAACAAATTGAATAAAATTGGCTTGTAAAGACGTGCTTTTGCATAGGAAAGAAGCCAATAGGAAAGGATGCAAAGTCTGTAGACTAGTACTGGAAGAAAATTTGAATTAGTCGTCTGCATTCCCTTGCTATTGTGGTAGACTTGTTGAGTGGAGTATAAAGTTAGAAGATTTAAATCTTAATTTTGGGACCTTAAATATGTTAAGTCAGTCGTGAAACAACCTACCAAGATACTGAAGCCAAAAGCATAAAATGACCGTGAAAACAACCTTGCACTTTCTGAGATGATAGATTTAACAGACTTAACACAGCAGGTTTGGAAAAGGACTATAAATCCTTGTGCCTGAGAACAAGCCAGCTTCTATGGACTTGTCTACACAGTGAACAATTAACTGGAGGAGAACTGAATGTTGCAGGGATAGCAGGATAAACATCATGTGGGTGCTCTCTTTAGTGTAGTTAGTTTTATTGCCTGGGGAAAGAGTTGAGCCTCAAAATCCGTTTTCATACTAAAATAATTGTTTGTCTTTCTGGGAATGTATAACTGATAAAAAACTGCTTTGTATTGACGGATCTCAGATAGCTGAGGATAGAGGTAAAGGAGGGGATTAAAAGTGCTCCTCAGGGGTCCCTCTCAAGGGTCTGCGTAGTCTGTCCTTTCTAAGATGCGATGTTGAACTAGATTTCAACCAGCACAGATTATTCTTGTTTTCCTGGAGGCAGAAGTCATTGATCTCAGCTAAGATGCAACTATAGATGTGATCTGTCAAGCTCGAGAAGTCAAAGGCAAACTTTTGAAAATTGTTCGTATCATTTCATGGTAATATGAGGACTCAGTGGAGGAGGCGGGGGAGGGGGGAAGTTGTTTTGTGCTGTCTATGCAACAGATGAATCCCAAAGGAGTTATCTCAGTAGTTCCTGAAATAAAAAATGAATTCTTAAGAACTCTTACTTTTGTGCCATTCTGCAAGGATCTGGGAACACGAAAAAACTTCAGATTCTGCCCTGATTGCTTGCCAGGAATCAATAAAAGCTGAGGGTACTTGACTGCTGTATAGTGAAGCCTAGGCAGCTTTTATTTGTTTTAAGCTTATCCATCATAGATAGTGGTTGAGGGATGTCGCTTTTCCATGTCCTCAACTTCTTTCCTTGTAAAAACCTCTATTCAGTGGTCCTTTGAGAGATACTTATTTAAAAGTTGAATTGCCGTACCTGGTGTCATGCTGAATACATTTTTTTTCCCCCAAGACAGTTTGCCTTACCAGCATTTGAAGGTATTTAGAAAAAGAGGATTATGCTCAACTGTTCTGAATGAACTAGTGGCTTAAGTGCTGGAAGAGGTTGTATTTTTCCTTTTCTTGGCTGAATTGCTTGTAACTACTGGGAAAAGAAACATGAGTTTTCTGAAAAATCACGTATTACTTTTCTTTTACTTCACTTTCCCCATTGTGTGTATCTTTCTTTCCTCTCCTCCTTCAACCCCCTTCATCTCCTTTTCTGGCACTTGTTATTGCTCATTATTGTTCCCACTTCTCACCAAGTTGCGTTCTGTGCTCTTCCCCAACTTCTCTCTCCCAGTTCCCCCCACTTCCCCAAGCACAACATTTGCTCCCTACTGTTGTTGCCCCTTTGGCTTTTAGTCTGCCTGTCCCACTCTTGCTCCCTGAATCCTTTCCCCTCTCATCTTTGATGTCTCATACCAGTTGGTAGTCAAAACACTGGCTGATCTAGATGTCCATTTCAGGGAAGGCAAGCACCTCCTCTTAACTACTTCCTGAATATGTAGTGAGGTTTTATAGAAAATCTGTTCAAAGAGAAAGACTGAAAAAATCTTCTTGTAGTTCTGTAGCATCATTGCCAGAAGGCTATGGAGACATTCACAAATGTTATTAGCTAGTGTTAATTTATTCCCTGCCTTAAAGATCATTATGACAAGGCTTATCAGATCAAAAACTTAACTGTAGATACTGAACTGTAGACAGGGAAATCCGTGTGTTTTGGGTTGCTTCTATGGTTATGCATTAATCACAGAATTAGCAACCTTCTAGTCTTGATGCTTGGGTGCAGTTTCTTTGTAACAGCCCACTGAAAATGTGTACAGGCACATTTCAGAAGGTGTGTTGATGGCTCAACAGAGTTTCTGGCCATGTGTGCATGCAACCCATTTGTCAGAAAGGGATGCGTGAAGAGCGAAGGGCATGGCCCTGACCTGGGGCTCTCTACCCCGGGAGTGTCTCTCAGTACCCACCGGCTGCATGTGAATGGTCTGCTTCAACATGTGCCCATCTTCTGCAGGACACAATGCAGATGTCGAGATGAAACCCTCTCTGAAGGAAGTTTTAGAGGAATCTGACTGAGGAGAGAAATGGGGGCTGTGGTGCTGTCACCAAACATACTTTTCACAGCATGTCCTTCCATGGCCCCTCGTTTGCCAGGCAGTGCTCTGGTCAGGTAGCTGTTCACCTGCTGAGTAAGTGAGATATAATGTTCTTATATTAGATAGACCCAAGTCTTTGGCTTAGCACTTACTATGTCTTGTCCCAAACCTGCTGACAGTGTGATGGAGACCTTCACTGTAATTCTGCAAGCAGCAACAAACTGTTTTTAGGAGCAAGCAAAGACAGCATGTATGCATTTGAGATTTTTCCTCTACAGATATTTATGAAAATGTTCAACCTTCATAAAAAGGGTCATTGTACTCTGCTAAAACAGCTTACAGATAACCGTGTCACATGCTACTCTGAAACATGATTTCAATGGATTTGGAGCCCTAAACTAAAGGGAGAAGCAGGTGAAACCAGATCAAGTGGTGATAAATATGGGAGATGCTTGGAGAAGTTCTAAAAACCACCCTGGAGGAGAAAAGTGAAGGGGTGAAGAGGTGGCTACCGGTATGAAAGGATGTCTGTCAACACAGCTGTCCACTTCGAAAGCAATTGGAACTAGGGGGATTTGAGCTGCTCATGAAAACAAGTTCAGAGAGTGACACAACTGCAAATGGCTCTCCTGGAAGAGGAACAACTGGAGAAAGGAAAAATCTGGAACTCTGAAAGATCCTCTTAAAGATCAATAAAAGAAAAAAAATACAGAATTCTTATCTGCTTTATTGGTGCCTTGTAGGTTGCGAATGGTAATACTAACATAAACCTAAATTTGCCAGTCCACACTGTTTTAATTTGAAGTATTAGTAACTAGAGAAAAAGAGCAGAAAGCATGTGGATAGCACAAGTTTTGTTGGGAGTAGTGGTTCTTGGTAAGTAGTGTTGCTAGAATTTGGTCTTTTTAAGAGTAAATTCCACCAGTATATTTGGTGGAGGCCTCTAGCTTGCTTCAGTGGGAAAAATATTCAGGACTACATAATTTTCTGATCTCTACCACAAGCTGCACATAAGTTTCTTCAGAAGCTATGTCCTGTCTCTGAGGATTTGGAAGTCAAAGAACGTGAACTTTGGACATACCAAATGCCGTTTATCCTTTTCCCAGGAAAACTTGGCATCCTAGCCTCCAAAATCAAATTCCGCAGTTTGGTAAATTATGCCTGGAGTTGATCTTTTTGTAGTTGTTTTCTTCTTGAAAAGCATAAGCATGAAGAACAGGTTTTTTTCAACTCAGTATCCAGTGCTAAGAAAAAAAGTAATGTGTTTCTCAGGAGAAAGTCCTGATACAGTGCAGTCTGATCCAAAAGGAGAAGATAAAAGACATTTGGCAGTGAAGTATCAATATTATAAAACATGCAGTAACTCCTGTAAATAGCAAAATTTGTTATGCATCTGTTGCATATTAGCAACGTTTTTTATATAGTAAGTAGTGGTATGTAATCTTCACCTCTATAATTGGATCATTTTCAAATGTTTAAAAATTGGAACAGGAGGTAGAAAGAGCTTTGTCTAACTTTAAAAGTGGTTGTAGCTGAGCTTCTTTCCAAGGCTAGTTAGGCAAATAAGACTGGCATAAGACACCCCTTAACTTTCATGTTGTGGATGTACACTTGAATTAGTTGGGAGGTGTTTTTCTGGATGACTAGTTGTGGTCAAATAAGTAGCTGTTTGTTCTTTTGTTAATATGTCCCAGAAGCTCATGTGCAAGAAAGCAATCTTTCATCAGATTGCAGTAAAAGTAACCCCTGTGAGGAGGACAGTGACCAAGTTAAACATGATTTTTCACTGATAAATTGAGCTTCTTTTGCATGATGGATGACCGGATTACGTTAAGGAAAGCATAACTGAGCATACCACGTATTTAGTTAAGGAATGTACTTGAGCTTAGGACATTACTACGGGTCTGTAGATCTAAACTCCTCCTTGCAAACCAGTTTATTTTACAGTCAAGCCAACTTTTTGCAACATTTGCCTGGTCTTAAGAAGTGGAGAGCTCATTAAAAAAAATCTCCAGTTAAAATTGCTAGAGATTCTCTTGGGCCAGCTAGTGTCTAACAAGAGCACACTACAAAGGCAGTTTGAATGAAAAAATACTAAAACTTCAATGAATGTTTTTATTCTCAGATGATTGTCTACCCTCTGAGTTGCTAGAGAAAACAGTAGAGATTTTGATAATGTTATGGAAGTTCATACTCAGAATATTGGTTCTGCTGTCAGTAAGCAGCATTTGCTGTGTTTTCTCAAGTTGTGTTAGCCCAAAAGAAGGTCAACCATGACACAATCTGTCTTTTGGTTAAAATTTGTCTATGCTAAAATGACCATTCTTTCAGAGATCACTCTGACAAAAATCTGTTTCTAAAGGAATTTCACTTTTTCTGACATTAATCTGGCAGGGTTTAAAGGAGGAGATCACGTTCTGACGTGTGATATACTCTTCATGCAATGGCAAGGATACTTTAAAAGTGAGAGTTGATGATATTTAAATGTTCCTTACATTGTGACTGAAAACAATTGACAACAGAGACGAGCACTAAGTTGATAACTGGAAAACTGAAAAGCCAAATCCACCTGGTAGTATTACTTTTCATATTAAAAAAAATACTTGAAAAGTCCTGACGCAGCATATCATATATCCTAAGTTCGCTTGTCCAGTAGAATAATTTACTCTCCTGCTGTAAAAAGTGTACATTACCTGTGGAAATTGTATGATTATTTTTCTTAAACAGATATTGTAAAAGGTTTCAGCTAACTACTGTCAAAAGAATTCTTGAGGAATAGTCATATAGGAAAGAAATTAGAGCTATGCTTCCAAAGTTCATTCTTCTTGACAGGAGGCCGAAGTAAACCTGCAAAACCAGAAGCCCAAAGGTTTGTCATGTTGTAGATAGAAAGTTTAGTACTTTAGACAGTAATTCTTGCTTCTTTGATATGACTTTCATTTAGGATTTTAGTTCTTTTACTTCCTGCTTTTAAGCCCTTTATGCTTTCACATCAATGTCCACGTGGAAATCAGTAACAAGTGGTGTCCCTCAAGGGTCCGTACTGGGACCAATACTATTTATTATCTTCATCAATAACAGAGAAAATGGGGTTGAGAGAACCCTCAGTAAGTTCGCAAATTACACCACGCTGAGTGGTGCAGCTGATTTGCCAGAGGAACCTTGACAGCATTGTGTAAGTCTTCCTTGCCCTGCACCTTCCCACTCATCTCAGGAGCTGATGGCTGCTCTTACCAGTAAAGACCAAAGCCGAGAAGGCAATCAGTGCCTCAGCCTCCTCCATGTCCTTTGAGACCAGGGTCCCATCACCATTCCTCAGCAGGCCTGCATTTTCCATAGCCATCCTTTTGCTGATGATGTACCTGTAGAAATCTTCCTTGCTGCCCCTCATGTCCCTTGCCACATTCAGCTCCATATGGGCTTTAGCTTTCCTGAGTCTCTCCCTGCATGTTTGGACAGTGTCTCTACATTCCTCCCTCCTCATCTAATTTTGCTTCTGTCTCTTGTGCACATGCTGTTAATGGTAGAGTTAAGTCAGGAGCTCCCTGAAAATCCACTACCTCTCCTGAACCACTTTTCTCTCCAGGACTGTATCCCATGCAAGTCTTCCAAAGTCTGCTCTCCTGAAGTCCTGGCTTGTTGATTCTGCTATTTGCTTTATTCCCCTTCTTTTAGGTTCCTGAACACCACCACCTCATGGTCACTGTAGCCAGGGCTCTCCCCGGCCTTTATATCCCCAACCAGTTCCTCCTTGTTCGTAAAAATCACGTCCAGCAGAGCATCCTCCTTCATCAACTCATCACTTGTGTCAGGATGTTGTCATCAACACATTCCAGAAACCTCCTGGATTGCTCATACTTGGCTGTCTTGTCCCTCCAGCAGGTATGGCAGTGGCTCAAATGCTTTGTGAGGACAAGGGCCTGCAAATGTCCGGCTTCTCGCAGGTGTCAGAAGAAGCCATCATCTGCTTTGTCTACCACTTCTTCCCAATTAGGGTGTTTGTAACAGACAGCTGCCATGTCGCCCATACACTGGTCTGTCCACTACCCGTAAGCTCTTGCTGGCTCATTGTCCATCCCGAAGCAGAGCTCCAAGCATCCCCACTGCCCTCATGCTGGAGGGGTTCACAGAAACTCCTCCTCCCTGCGATTCCAGTCCATCATTCCCCAACAGCCTCTGTCTATCCCCAGCAGCATGCCAGTTGTATGAGCTGTGGCATGACCCCAACAGGATCGCAGCCCTGAACAGTACACAGACCTCCAGTTCCTCCTGGTTGTGCCCCACGCTACAGGCACTTCAGAGAGGTGCCCAGCTGTGCCTATTTCCAGAGAAGGGTACGAGAGCTTTTGTTGTTCTGGCTAACAGGAATTTCCCTGTTTATAACATGGATGCACGTGGGATGGACCACCTTCAGCCCTGCTCTGTTCTCAAGGTCTCAACATAAAGGATTTTTTTATTCCTAAGCAGTTTATCATAGCTTCATAAAAGCAAAAGAGGAAGAGCAAAGCTTTATACTGACTTACTGCCCAAATCCTGTGTCGGGAGTTATTGCTCCTGGAGTGATTCCTCTAATTTTTTTTTTTTTTCCTGTAAGGGGAAGTGCTGCTGATGAAGTGCCGGCTGATCAATGTAGCCACTTTTGTCCCAGGAGAGACTAAGATGAGTTTGGAATAGGATGGGAGCATGTACTGGTGATAGCTTTGCTGTGCAGTTAGATTTTTATGACCTAAGGAGAACGTCCTTGCATGCAAATCATGCTGTGCCCAGTGGAATTGTTAGTGAAGAAAGCCCTCAATAAGTGCACAAGTCTAGATTGGAAAAGAATTCTAAAGTGTAGCTGTCACATCTCAAAATAAAGAGAAATAAATGTAACAAGAATGAAGGCAGCAGGATTTTTCTTTGAGAGTTAGTCTCGTTTAAAAAAGGCTATATTCCAACATAGTGTTGGATGAACCTTTAGTTCTGTGCATTGTCTACCTTCAGTTGAAATGCTAGAATATACACTGAAACAGGAATAGGTGGATTAGACACGGTGTACCTCAGTTTCAGGTGGCTGTAGAAGGCTAGCAGAGCATCTGCTGAAGTGCCTGAAGTGTCCTTGCAGAGTAGTTCTCGGTGCAGTTTTGACTCGTAATCGGTCACTGCAGCATTGAGATACTCAGTGATGCACATTTCTGCCTATGATTCTAGATTGCTTTTTTCAGCCATCAGTTAGAGGTTGTTTGGAATTTTGCCCCTCCAGTTCCAGCTCTCGTTTTTGATCCTTCTGTGACAAATGGTAGTTTGCTAATGCAGTTCTTTGAACCTAAATGCCAGTATTATTTGAGAACAAAAGTCTTTCAGTACTTTCTGCTGTACTACAAAGTGTTTCCAAGATGGAAGTAGACTCCAGCATGTGATATATCTCTCCTTTACAATGTATATCAGCAGACTGCACAATTAACTAGTTGTGTGGACATTACAGCTGGTGTACGTGACTTTCAGTTAGTATTTCTAACATTTGAAGTCTGCAAGTGATAGCTTCTGGTGATTTTATTACTTTATATGCAGGTGTACAGATTTGTTATGAGAGCAGAGTCTAATACTGTGCTATACAAAGAGTGACTTTTGTTAACAGTTCGGTCCAACAACACAATAAAAAGGGCAAATTCCATTAAGAATTCCATGAAGAACAGTCATGTCTGTTGTAAAGCGTGGGCTCTCTGGGGAGTACATGAAAAAACCTGCAAAACTGAACAGCTCTTCAGATCTCTTCATAAAGATATGATGAGGAGAGGACACAAGGTCTTTTGCTCAACATGGTTTGATCATGGATTTGATAAGGCTTTAGTGAAATGAAACAGCAAAGGGTTGTAGTTCTTCTTTTGCTGTACCTTCTTTCTCCTAGTTTTTCTATTGTTCCTGTATTTTCTCATGTTGCCTGTACAGTTACACAGCTATTTTGAGGACTTTCTTTGGAAGGATGCTCTCAGAACTGACAGTGCTTTGGGAGCTGCTCTGAAGGTGATGGCACTCTGTCTTGGTTTTCATGTTGTTGAACTCACCAGTAATAAGTACAATCTTGAATGGTGAGGGTGAAGAAGTGATAACATTAGCTGTATAGTTATATATAAGCAGTTACATCAAAAGCCAGGATAAAACTATGATTACTTGAAATACTCTTCCTGCTTTCCTCTGTCAATATACCTCTGTTTCAAATGAACAGTAACAAATAAAGAATTAAAAGATTGAGCCTTAAAGCTTGTGATGAAGAAACAGTTCATTGGGTTTAAAGGAGGTTTTTTATAGGTCCATTATATGCTTTCCGTTCAGGTATCTTTATGTTTGAGGGTGTGTTATTGAAATACAATAATTGTTTTCCTTCAGGTAAACAAACATTGAAGATATTTGATGGGAATGATGCAGTGAAACGCAATCAATTTCGACTGATTTCAGTTCCAAGGATTGCAAAAAATGAAGAAGTTGTGGTAAGATGCCCGATGAAGGTCAATATTCCAGTGTGATAAAGGGTCATATGATTGTATATTACGATATTATGATTGTATATTACGATATTATGATTGTATATTACGATATTACAATTGTATATTACGATATTACGATTGTATATTATGATAGTAAAAAGCTAACAGTTTTACAAATGTAATTCAACAACAACAAAATCTGTAAATGTGCTATAATATTACAATGTAATTTGATTTCTTCATGTAGTACTTTTATTTTAGAGCATCTAAAGAAATGGTGGCCTACATATCTATGGCGTAATGGGGACCACAGCATATCACGTGTTAAGCAGACATGCTCCTTCCCTGTGTGATGCTGAACATGAGTTTTACTGATGTGAGCAATACTGGAACTCCTCAGATCTTGCTCCACTTCTGTAGTATTTTGTGGTTTGACATTTATTCTGGACAGCCATCACTGTTGCACTTCAGTTAATCAGCTTTGAAGACTGAAGCATGCTGTAGTTACCTCTACTCCTTGACTGTGAAAGAAATGAATTATCTCTCATGTAGTGGCCACTCCCTAGCTTTTCCAGTGCTCCATCTGGGGTGAAAACATTACTCAGTACTAAATCAAATGTTCTGTCTGATCTTAATTTACTGAGCTGTGCAGAGACCCCACACTGGGCAGAAATGAAGCCCAGAGAGGGTATAGGGTGGTGCACAGTAGAATTGAGTATGGTGAGGACTCAGAGTAATAAAGGACTTGGCACAGGAGTCTGGAGAATTTATTGTGTCAGAATTTTGACAATTTAAACCTCCAGGTCATTAAGATTTTTATCTTGATATTGTGCTCAAAATTAACAGGAGTTTTGAAAATGGTTTGTAGTGTTATGCATGTCAAAGATCTTCAAGGAAAATTGTGTGCAGTGCTGAAAACACTTTTATTTAGGAGTGTTACTTGCCTTTCAAGCACCTTTTATCAGGCTGCTGCCTATTATACCAGGACAGATTAATATCAGTTCCAGTAAGTGACTTCATTACAGCATCTGTGTTAGCAGAGGCACTGCAGGCATGGGCCAGTGACAGATGTAAAATTCCTGTGACTACTTTCGTCTTACAAGAGCAGCCTTTACCTTTCCTCTTCACAGGCGTGTGAGTTCAGGGCAGCCTTGTGGCTGAGAAGTGCACTAATTTTCAGCATCCCCTTAGTGCCAGACGATTGAATATGCAGAGCTGGGCACAACCAAGTATAATTTACCATTTTCCTTGTGGAGTAAATTTTGTGTGCAGTGAGTAGCTTCATTGGTGCTGAATTTTTACGTTTGATCTATGGAGTTAAAATTACTATCACTTGCAAAGATACTGTGGGCTGTGTTAAAATCCATTGATATCTCAAGCTTTCTTTTTGTATCATCCACTAAAATTTGTTTTCAAAACTTCACTCTTGTTTTGTTTTTTGTTTTTTTTTTTTCCATTGCTATTTATCCACTGTTAAGACGCGTTAAAGGTTGGTTCTATAGGTAAGGTATTTACAAATGCCTATGGCTATACCGGTATTAACGGTGTCTTTGCAAGAAAATGTTAATTTATCTTGCTGTATTGTAGGAGGCTGCTTTGAGGGCATACTACATAAATGATGACCAGCAGGAGTATGAGCTTCAGACCTTTACGCAACAGGCACTGCTGTCTGATGATGTTATCAACAGGAACGATTCTGCAGAGGACAGCAACTTGGGCTCGGTATTCCGAGAATCCATTCCTGAAGCTTGGATCATCAGAGCCAAACCAAAGGATGAGGAAGTGATCAGAATTTATCCTGCATGGCTGAAGTGAGTGTTTTCCAACTTTATCACAAGGTTGATCTGCTTGGCTACTTCTTGTCCTCTGTAGTCTAGCCTGGTCTGTTTCAGTCATTGAAGTCTCACAAGCATAACAGAGAATTTAGTTTCTTCTGTATCTCAGGATTCTACTGTTTATTTTTCTGGATGAGTAATATACATATTATTCATTTCCATGCTTGGAAATGTGCTCTTGGGTTTCTTCACATGCACGGAATATATTGTGCAACTTGTGCAGTTCTGTTACCATGCTTGTGGCCAAGAAGATGCAACTTTACATTAACTGCATCTGTAAACAAATGATGACATACACATGTCACTTGAAAGCTTGATGAAAGAAATATTAAGTAGAAAGAATTCAGTGTAAATTCTGATGTGAGAATAGGAGGTAAAAATAAAGAAAAAAAAATCTTTTCTATTTACCATTGAGACAATGTACATTTTAAGCATATTTAGCAGCGGAAACAGGACTGGCTAGTGACCTATTCATTTACTGAGAGCAGGGGATAAAATTTAAACATTTGTTCACTTTACGAACTACTTTGCCCAATTTTATTAAAGACTTGCAGGTAATTCTGTGTATAGGAAGAAACTGATTTCCGGTGCTACGGTTGTAATGACCAGTTCCTTGAGATTAAAGTCTTTGCTTGTCTGTAGTGCTAATACTGCATCTGTTATGGGCCTCAGTGAACAACTTTCTCCAACTAGTACAAATTTGTGCCTACCTCCATAGAGAATTTGCCACTTAGATCAAAAAGGTACACACAGGATAGGTCAAATGATTGTCCTCAAATATGTATTTCTTTTCTCTCTAGGGTGGGAATGGCCTATGTTTCTCTGCGAGTGAATAAGGATAGCACTACGCAGTCTGTGATCAAAGAAGTGCTTCCATTACTTGGAAGACAGGTAAACGAAAGATCATAAGCATGTCCATGTACCACCTGAGAGACCCTGAAATGGAGTGTGTATGTTTTTCTCTTTAGAAAAGTCATAATCAGTCCATTCACAGTTAATATGAATCTTCTTAATGTTTGGTAGATGATCTCTTGTGGCTGATACGGTGCTCAAAACTTTCTGCAGTCTTGGTAATAGACCTAATTGCTCTGTAGTGGAGCTTACCGTCAGTCTTTCTGGGTCAAGCAGATTTACTTGTAAATTGAGTATCATTGGCAAACTCACTTAGTGTGCATTAGTGTGTGTCCAGTTCATTAACAGAAACATTAAAGAGCACTTGCCCTAAAATTGAGCCCTGTGGAACCTCACTGATGACTGGCTGCCAGATGGATGTAACCCTGTTTACCATAACCATTGGAGGCTGACCCATCAGCCAACTGGTCACACAATGTATTATGGACTTGTGTAGCTATGTGCTGGACAGTTCATTCAGAAGAATACTATGAGAGACGGTATCAAAAACTTTGCTAAAATCCCTCCCCAAAACACGTCTGTTGGCTTCCTGTAGTCAACTAGATGGGTGACCTTGTCTAAAAAAGGAAATTAAGTTGATTAAGCAGGACTTTTCCCTTGTGACCCCATGCTGCATATGGCCAAAGACTGCATTGTCTCTCAAGTGTTTTTCAGTAACTTGGAGGACAACCTTCTCCATAGTTTTACCAGGCACTGAAGCGAGACTGACATGCCTGTAATTACAAGGCCTTCTTGCCCTTCTTGCCTTTCTTGAAAATTGGGGCATTTGCCAGCTTCCAGTCGACTAGGATCTCTCCAGACTTGGACTCTCCAGACCATTGAAAAATAATGGAGGTCCTGTGATGACATCGGCCAGCTCGTTCAGTACCCTGGGAGGAGTCCCATTGGGCCCCGTAGATTTATCCACATCCAGCTGGAGCAACAAGCAACAAGTTCAGGGTCAGTGGGGGTTTATCATCCCCTGAGTCACAGTCTTCCAACACAGTGCTCAGGGGGTCCCAAGGCCCATCATCGGTGTTGAAGGCAGAGATGAAGAAGGCATTAAATGTCTCTGCTCTGTCTACATCCTTGTTTGTGAGGTGACTGACCTCATCAAGTAACAGAGCAAAGTTATCCCAATCCTTCTTTTGCTTTTAACATACTTCAAAAAGCCCTCTATTGTTGTCCTTGACAGTGCTGCCCATCTTGAACTCTAATCAAGTTTTGGCCACAAATTTTCTCCCTGCAGTGGTAAATAGCATCTCTGTAGTCCTCAATGACTACACAGAAGGACTCAAGGCTGAACGGCACCCATGTTCTTTATCATCTGCACTCCTTCCCACCTCATTGGAAATTATTAGATATGTCTGGTAATCTTGTAGATGCACATGTTTTCCTTGGAAGATGATCTCTTTTCAGTCTGCCTGTCTTTCTTACAATTGATGCCAAGATAACATGGCTTTTAGGAAACATTTTAGTAGAATTTGCAAGTGTGCCAAGGCACTGGCATTCTCAATCAGACACAGCTGTGGAGGCATGGAGCTATGGCATGCAGTTGGGGCTTTTGAAGCACACCAGTAGACAAGTACATTTCCACTGCTCCAGGCAATAGCCATGCTCACAGAGGGTGACCACCAGCTTCTGTGGTTATTTACAGGGTACATAGGAATGTGCATGTGGCTAATGGTCTGCAGCAGGTAATAACTGTAGATCTGTCTAGGTGTACACAGCTGTGTACTGCATGCAGCTCATTTTGCACCATAGGATGATTCTAGCATTTGGTTTCAGTCATTTTCCTCAAGGCTGTAGACCTTTTAACAAAACTTGGAAAACCTTGCCTGAAGTCTTATCTCATCTGACAAAAACAACTGTCAAACAGAGGAGGATAGTCTGCTCTGTTTGGGAAGGGTCTTCACATCTCTGCGTTTGAGAAGCCAGTTTGCTGTTGTAAGAGACGTAATTCCTTGGCTCAATTGCAATTTATCTGATACTGATAATCTTTAAAAGGATTTTCTCCTTTTTCTGTATGAAGATGCACATACGGGAATGTATGAAGATGCACATACAGATAATCTCTACAGGAACGCCCTGTGAGGAGCAGCTGAGGATTCTGGGTTTGTCTAGTTTGGAGAAACGGAGGCTGAGGGGCACCCTCTTTGCTCTCTACAGCTTCCTGAGGAAGGGAAGAGGAGAGGAAGGTGCTGAGCTCTTCTCCTTGGTATCCAGTGATACGATGCATGGAAATGGTTCCAGCTTGTGTCAGAGGAGGTTCAGACTTGACATTAGGAAGCATTTCTTTAAAGAGAGGATGGTCAAACACTGGCACAGGCTTCCTAGAGAGATGGCTGATGCCCCGTGCCTGTCAGTGTTTAAGAGACATTTGGACAGTGCCCTTAATAACATGCTTTAACTTGATCAGCCCTGAAGTAGTCAGGCAGTTGAACTAGATGATCATTGATTTCCAACAGAAATAGTCTAGTCTGTTCTGTTCTTTTTAACATCCAGAATTTACCTGTGCTGAATATCCTCTCCAAGTCACTCAACAAATTTCAGGCAAAGCAAATGAAGGCAGCTGGGGCTTTTAATACCCCAGTTCATGACATGTAAAGCAAGATCATTTGTCCTCTGAGTCTCAAGGCTAAAAATTAAGAGACTTCCTCAATCCTGAGTGTCATGTGTTTCCAGAGTTGCAATAATCCTAGTAAATGGTTCAGCTCTTGGTTCTGCCACCTTTTCTCGTCTGCTTGCAAGGGACTCAGGTGGTCCCTGGCAGTATAGTTTGGAGAAGAAGCTGTGTCACATGTGAAGAGAGTTTTGTTCCATCACTGCTGATGGAGTGCCCCAGGGGACTGGGACCAGTCAGCCTGCTTTTGCTCAGCCTGGTTCCTAGGCCGTCTTCTCATTCCCAGTCCTGCATGCTTTCAGTGGAAGGACACTGAGGAAATATCCTAGTTGAGCTACTGGTCACTGAACAGGGGTAGAGTTAACTGTGCTTTACAGATGCCCTTTAGCCATGGGGGTGCAAGGATGCTGAGGTAGTTGAGGGCACGGGAGCTTGACACTCTGTGTGGGAGGCTGTGTGTGTAAAATGAAGATTATTCCTGTCTGGGGAGGAGTGGGTTATGGGAAGAACATGTGTGTGCAGTGTATAACATAACTTTAACATAAACATCTCACAAAATTATATTTAATTCAGAAACTACATTTACATGTTTCATCTTTTAGCAGATGGAGTGCCTCCAGAATTTCAAATTGGTGGAAGTGCTTATGGGCAGTAAGCAAGGTAAGTGAAGGAACATTGGCCAAAAGCACATCTGCAACTGATCTCGTAGCTTTTTTTTTTCCTTTTAGCACAATCATAGTTAATTTTTTACAATAAATGCCTTCACAAAATGAAACTTCACCATCATGTTGAGATACTTAATTAGAAGCGATGTTGGTTCTTTTTGGTCTTGTGTGTCCTGTGGGAATGTGGTTCGCTGCTCTTTCTTCATCATCACATAAAGGTTTATTAGTGGTTTCTGGTGGATGCTGACACTTTGGCAAAGAACCCTGTTTTGGGGAGCTGCCTTTAACTGACATGATTTTTTTTTTAACCACAGTTATTTAGTAAAGATTAATTGTGAAGTTCATTTGGCTCCATTCCTTCTCTCCCATTTCCCCCTGCCCCTGCCCTCAAACAAGAGCAAATGTAAGTCCTGAGATAGTCCAAGGAGTATTTGCGTGCGTTATGAAGTACAGAAATATATAATCTTAGCACTGCTCAAGGGGTTTGTGATACTGCAGGAGCTGAGCTGGTGTTCTCCAAGTTCGCATCTCTTTGTGGTTCATTATTTGTAAGACTGCATGGAGAGATAAATAAAGCCACTGAAGTAGTCTGATAATGCCCTGGCGACACCCAAGTAAAAATCTTTGTAGTCCAAATACTGGACTGATACTTTGCTTTCTTTGTGAGCATTATCAGTAAGTTGTTTGATAAGGTTATTGCAGCCTCACAAATGTCTCACCCTGTTTGCTTTCTAGTGCTCTTGTTTTAAAGCATCATTTACAACCTCATTTTAGCTGGAAGTTGTTATGATTGTTTTACTATTTTAATAAAATACAGAGGTTGGTTATTACTGAAGTTGTCAGGGAATGTAGTTTTAAAGTCTTCTGTCAAACAGTTAGCTTGTTACTAAAGGTACTGCTTGTCTTTTCAGTGCCTTCAAGCTCTTTCTGCCTTTTTTTAAAGGAGGGTGCTGTTTAAGAACTGTGAACAAAATCAGACTGTTCAAAGCACCTACGTGGTTTTTCTGTTGAGTAATGAGTGGTTCAGGTCTGTATAGTCCTTTATGTTAATGTTGTGGTTCACAAAGTTGTGAATTTTCCCTAAAATTTTTTGTATTGTTTTTGTTTAGCTCAGTCTGATAATAACTTACAGTGCTTTCAAACATGATTCATGTTCTTACTGTCTCTAGTTCAGCGCATGGTCCTGGACAATCAGGAGCTGATTCTTAACAGACTCAAGGACATAAAAAAGGTAAATCTGAAAAAGAAACATGATTGGTTTTTATAGCAAATAGGGAGTCCCCTTTCTTACTGAAAAAGTGAGTAATCAGTTATCCTCCCAGCTGGCTCATCTGTAAAGGAGCCAAGTGCTTGAACTGAAGTTTGTTTCTGTTTGTGTTATTCTCTAGGCGTAGAGGACTTGATTGCTAAGTTCATAACTATTTGGGATTTTGTTTTACAGAATCTTTTTGCCAAATGTCACGTCATTTATTTTTCTTTATTTTGGTAGACTTCAATACGTCAGATGAATCAAACAAGATTTTACATTGTGGAAAACAGTAAATCCATTGTACGAGTAAATTTATTTGTTGGTGGCCTTCCACCTCAGCTTTCCCCTGAAGAATACACAAATATTCTCAAGGATGAATTAGCTATCAAAAGTAAGTAAACAGGTACATTTTGAAATATATTCACCTGTACAGAATAAAATGTAGTAGCATCTATTGCTCCTTTTTATTTTTTTTTTCTTAATGTTTTCAGACCTTATTTGAAAAATCAGTTTGCCTTGGACTCTTCCAGGGGCCTTTTTAATTAATTTTACCATGTTCATGGTTGCATGAGAGATGTAACATCTCATTATTCACAGAATTATTATTACATTACTTGAGTTACATGTGACCACACAATTTTTTTAGTGAAAAAGCGTCAGTTTTTAGAAGTGAACCGTACATTCCTTGTATCATTCAAATTATGGCAGTGCAGTTTAATTCCCTGTGTGTGAATGTGCTTTGCCTTTGTTAACCTCTGACATTTTTTGCGTGGGCTGTCCTCCATGTTATTCATGAGCTCTGTGCCTGATAACAGAAAAGTATGAGCAGTCTGTACACTTGCGTATGGACAAGCACTCAGTGAAAAGAGTTTATTTTTATTTTTCAAAGAATTGTAATTGATTTTTCATAATACTCTTTCAACCAATGTGTTCTATAAATGGTGTCAGGAATGCGTCATGCTTTTTGTTTCAGGAAACGAAGCATTTTTCCCAATCTCTTATGTAACTTCAAGAGGAATTAAACTTTAAATGCCAGAAAGAATTCATAGTCACCTTTTATGAAAATCAGTTTAGCTTTTCTAACTTGCAAAGTAAACTTAGGAGAGGGAAAGTGTTAGCTGGAGGTTCTCCCTATATTTGTATAACTTTTAATATTTATTTATATTATATTTATGTAACTTTAAAAATATTTTAAATATTTACTCTAAATGTACCCAAGGTTTTATGTGTTTATATTTTTACCCTTTGCAGCAAATGTAGTATCTGTGAGTCATGTTTATCAAGCACAAGGTAAGCATTAAGATTCTTAGTCTTGCAAACAATGTCTATTTTCAAAACTGCAGCCTAATACTAGAGGCTTTAAGCTCAGAGTATGTTAGTCTTATTGCATAAGCAAAAAGCCCTTCAGATAAAATTTAACACGTATTTATGAAGAGTGGTGGATTAGTGTTACCTTATTAAAAAAAATTTAAAGGTTGGCTTTGTGCCTTGTATACCAGAAAGTGGTAATATTTCATCATAAAAATGAGATTTGAAGTAGCACTTCAACTGAATAGTCTAACATCACTGAACTGTTAAAATATCTTCAAATGCTCTCTCTTTATTTTGACTTCTAAAATACTAAAGTTTGGTACTGCTTTTGAACTTAATGTGATTTTTTTCACCATCACTGTTTCCTAGCATGATGTTAAGTAGGGGTTCAGTGGCTGGAAGTCTGAAGAAAATCAATATGCTCATCTCTGCATTCATCTTTTGAAATATTGCTTTGCTTTTGATGTACAAATTTTATTTCAGCAAGGTCAGAGAAGCCATGAGGCTTCTGAGAGCCAGAGCAGCAGTGGCTCTGTGCAGCTTTAGTGCAGTGGAGATCTTAAAACTTAATACGTGTGGAATTTATATTTTGTATATTTAAGTGTCCGTATCTGAGATGTCTCACATCCTTTGGCAGGTTTAACTTACACATGACCACTAAATGAATCTTTCTGTAGTATGATTTTGAAGATGGATGCATGCTTCCTCTGTGTATTTGCTGTCTCCACATGGCTAGTTAATACTGACTTCTCATCAGGAAAACCATGTGCCTTCTGCTTTTCCTATTTGTCAATGGAGAATAGTTGTTTTTGTGATACTCTTCTCTTGTCACAGCTTCATTTACCTGCATGTGTTTTGTAGATGTTTCGTCTTGTATGTGACTTTTATTGTTCTTTGTGTTAGTTCACTTACTGAGTATTTTTGTGTTTCTGAGAACTTCCCAACTCTCACTTTTGGTTACAGCCAGATTGTGTTACCAGTTTACCTTTCACATGCTGTCTGTTACACACTTTGATCTTGTCCTGCCTGTTTTCCTCCTTGCTAAGTATCTTACTTTAAACTAACTTGTCAGTATTTTATTTTCTTTTATTCTTCCTTTTTGTCTTCCCTTCTTCCCCAGCTTCCCCATACAGGACCTAAGCTGACATCTTAAATTGATTCCCAAACCAAGTCTTTGCTTGTAATAATTCTTACTGAGATACTATCAGTGAACAGAACTACGGGATTTTTAGTAATGAGATACAAAATGAAATGTGATACCTTTGTCACTTTTACATGAGAACAGCCTGTTAGTTATGACGAGTATGCAAATAGGCTATACTTCTGAAGACCAGAGGAGGTCTTCCAAGTATGCATCAGTTCTGTGCTGCAGTTCTTCTTGTCCTCAGACTGCTTTGCTTTAACAGAAATCTGGCTTGTGTTTGAGGGTATGAAGGAAAGCTTAAAAAACCAAACAGCCCAATTCACTTATAACCAACAACCACAAGTGTTGCAGAATAACTTTTACTAAATAACGTCCTGAGTAAACTCGGTAAACTTTTGCTGTCATATGATGGTACTGATTTCCTAGTAATAACAGAAAATGTAAAAAATAGTTCTGATGCCTCTTTACAGGTGCTGTTGTACTTGAAATTTCATGTTTTTCTGAAGCTGAAAGAATATATATGCTAGTTAAAGATACGACTGTCAATGACAAGCCTCTGAATGCCGTGGTGATTCCTGAAGTTGTGGTAAGAGATGGGTTTGAATTTAAAATATGTCTTTAAAATTAAAACAACTACCATAAGACTTTTTCTGCTGGACATAAATGAAAATACATTTTATTCAAAAAAGCCATACAGTGAATTTCTGTAAGTAGTTTGATGACAAAAAAGTACTTGAGAGCCTGTACTTCATGTATATGATACACTTCTGTGAGTTGTCACTTGTCCTGTTACCACTGAGTTCTCAGGGATAACTGTACAACTGCATAACTATACAACTATAAAGGGGAGAAAACCAAATGATTTTTTTTCCTCTTTATTTCTTTCAATGATCAAGAAGTTAGGTGGGGCTTTAGGTTTAGCTGATGTGTCTTACAGCAACTTTGTTTTGGGGACTAAATGTATTTTCTCACTAACCATGAGGTGAAGTACTACTGCAATCTTCACATTTACAGTATCTTCATTTCCCCCATTCTGTAGCAGAGGCAGTTGGACCTTGTTTAAATGCTGCATTGTGGATTTCAGAGGAAAAGAGTCTTTTGAAAGACTTAGTGCAAGAGTCCTTTCACAAATTCAGGCTTGATTCTAATTTATTATTTCTGGTTACAAATCACTTTCCTATTAATCAGTTGGTTTAATAATAGGTTTCATGTTACCAAAGCAGATTCAGAGTCAAAAGAGGGAAATGGTTCACTGAGAAAAGTGATTTTTAACCGGGATTATTTAAATTCTGTCCAAAGCCTGTTGCTTTCAGCTGAGCTGTTGTGTGTCTTGCAGTTAGTGTCTTTCTGGAGTTGCGTTATGGTAAGTGAAGTGAAGATTTGGTGCATGGTGTGTGAAATTGAACATGCTCCATTCTGTTGATTACATGCATCTGATTTCCTGACACTAGATATGTTTGAAGGTAACTTCTTGATGCCAGGAAAAATACAGATAGTGCTGTTATCTGATGCAAGATATTTTTTAGAAATTCCAGTTCAGGGGACTGCTAGGGATTAATTCCTAATACCTAAGGAGGAGAGAGGGGCTGTACATGTACACATCCATTTTTATTTCCATTTAATAATGTGTATGTTTTATATTTGATTATCTCACTGAAAGGAGCCAAGAGTTAATCTAAGTAATATCTCAAGTGTTGTTCATATGTGCTTTGGCCACCCATCTTACGCCATACACTGATTACCGAGAGTAAACTTGAGTGATTGTTGACCCTGCTTTGGGTAGCAGTCGGACTAGATGACTTCCAGAGGTACTTTCCAACCTAGATTACCTTTTATCCTCTAATACTATTAGCCTTTGCTTATTCTTTATATATGTGACCACATAAATACAGCACCAGGGAATGCTTATGCAGGAACTGAGCACAATATTCAATTTATTCTGTGTTTGACATTCCTGTTGTGGGTGAAATCCAAAGAAATTGGGAATGAAGGGCTAATGTGTAGTCTCAGAAGGGCAATGGGTGGTAGAACAAAGGCCACAGTGTTTAGGTTCATGAATGATTTTTCCACATTGCAACTTAAACAAACAAACAAAATAAAACAAAACAAAACAAAATAGCCCTTCTTAGATGGTGATAAAAGCACAGAAGTAAATTGGTGGTTAGCAGGTTGCTAATCCTTTGTTTTCCTCACGTGAGATTCACTTACTCTGTGGCTGTTATACTTCCTAAGGAGGAGGCCCAGTTCTAGTCTAGCATGGGCAAGTCTGCCAGAAGCAATTAATCCTCTTATTATCATTACTGAAAAGTTTGATTGCAGAACCAGTTTGCACTAACTGCTTATTAGAAAGTCAAGCAATCAGTGTGATCAGATGTGTTGAACTGTTCTGCTGTTTCATTATCTCAGGCCTTTAACAAATTAATCAAACACATTTTCATTTCACAATATTAAAATAAATGGAAATACTCTTTTCATTGAAGCATAAAAAAATACAGTCTCTTATAGAGCTGCGTAGCTGCTGTGTGTAAAGACCTGCAGGGGCAGTTTGGTATCACTCCTTGGTAGGATGTCAAGGTAAAAGTCATGGCAGGGCTGGATCTTTGAATTAAAGCTGATTTACCAGAACTCCTTTTGTAGTACTGGCAGACAAGGAGATCAGCAGAGAGTTGTACGTGGCCGATATAAGCACAAAGGTGGTCTTTGTGGCTTTATCACTAATGCCACTTACCAGTGGAGTGCCCTCTGATGTTCTTACTGTATTTAGATTATTTAAGAGTAGTAGAAACAGGTGTGGGAGTTTCCCAAATGGGTGAAACTTCCCATTTCATTCATTCCATTAATTCTTCACACAAATGTGTTCGATTTGAAAGTGTGATAGTTTAATGAGCCTCTTACCTAAATTACCATGAAAGGTTACTTTCCACCCTTCTTCCACCGCTGCATCTCCTGAAAAAGTAAAGGTTCAACCTCCTATTGCATTGACCCAGCTGCTGCTCCAGTTACGTTGAGACATCTTGCACATAATTCCTCATTGGATGAAATTACTCCTTTCTGGCCGGGATGGAGGAGGTTTGTGCTTGGGTTGTCCTGAGTGGGAGATGCTGCAGACAGCCTGCTTGCCAGTGCTGAATTTTACTTGTCATTTAGAGATATCTGCAGTTCCTGGAGAGAGCCTGCCACCCTGGAGGATGTACTGTGGTTGTCATGCTGGCAGGCCAGTGGCACAGAACGCCTTGTTCTGCTCCATCATCAGATGTGATTACACAGTACACTCTACAGAAAGAGGATTAGTGTGGATAATAAATACCTTGCCCCAGCCTGAAGCCATGTTGTGCCAATCCTGACAAATGCAGTGATTCACAGCGACTGTCAGAGTGTCTAAATCACACGGCCTCCTTCAGCTGTCTCTGAGAAACAAGCAATAAATTCCTTCCTGAAGGCCAGCCAACACAAAACCCCTCTGCAGACTTCACTCCTCAGGCTGAAGCCAGGGCTAAAGGGGGAACAGAGTCCTCAGGCTGTGAGTCACATATCCCATTCTGTCCAGTAACAAACTTATTCGTACATCCCCACTGCGCCTTTATTAAGGGATTTGAAAAAATTCTGCAGCGTACGAGTGCTGTCCTTGTGGCTGTAATTGTAATGGAGCCTGTGCTTTTCAGAAAGCGATGCAGCAGCGCTGCTCTGCTGTACAAACTGTCACAGAGTTTTTAACCTCTACTGAAAAGTAATTCTTTTCTTAGAAACTAGTCTTTAGGGATTTAGCAGTGTTTCTTACTCCTCTAAGTGTAATGAAGAGTGATGATGGGAAGCAAGTTAACTGTAAAGCTAAGCACTTCTGTTTATTCTGCACAGGTGCGTTTAGTCCTAAATAGCTATAGTTAGGGATTTACATTAGAAGATGCTGAAACAAAGATGGTTTTGAGTGGTATGACTGCTCAATTTACCCTATATACATTTACCACATATACTGGTGGTGAGTGGTGTTCCTCGGGGGTTGGTATTGGGACCAACTCTGTTCAACATCTTTGTCAGCGACATGGGCAGTGGGATAGAGTGCACCCTCAGCAAGTTCACCAACAACACCAAGTTGTGTGGTGCCGTTGACACGCTGGAGGGAAGGGATGCCATCCAGAGGGACCCTGACAGGCTGGAGAGGTGGGCCCATGAGAACCTCATGAAGTTCAAACAAGCCAAATGCAAGGTCCTGCACATGGGTCAGGGCAATCCCAGGCACAAATCCAGGCTGGGTGGAGAATGGATCAAGAGCAGCCCTGAGGAGAGGGACTTGGGGGTGATGGTGGAAGCTCAACATGAGCTGACAAATGTGTGCTTGCAGCCGAGAAAGCCAACCGCATCCTGGGCCGCATCAAAAGAAACGTGGCCAGCAGGTCGAGGGAGGGGATTCTGCCCCTCTACTCTGCTCTGGTGAGACTTCACCTGGAGTACAGCTCTGGAGCCCCCAACATAAGAAGGACCTGGACCTGTTGGAGAGGGTCCAGAGGAGGCCACGAAGATAAGAGGGCTGTTCACCTTTCCTATGAGGACAGGCTGAGAGAGTTGGGGCTGTTCAGCCTGGAGAAGAGGAGGCTCCACAGAGACCTGATAGCATTTTTCCAGTACCTCAAGGGGGCCTAAAGGAAAGACAGGGAGAAACTCTTTAGCAGGGCCTGTTGTGAAAGGATGAGGAGTAATGATTTTAAACTAAAAGAGGGGAGATTCAGACTGGACATAAGGAAGAAATTTTTTACAGTGAGGGGTTACGCTGACACAGGTTGCCCAGAGAGGTGGTGGATGCCCCATCCCTGGAAACATTCAAGGCTAGGTTGGACAGGGCTCTGAGCAACCTGATCTGGTTGGAGATGTCCCTGCTCCTTGCAGGGGAGTTGGATCAGATGACCTTTGGAGGTAATTTACAGCCCACGTCAGTCTATGTTTCTATTGTATTTTGTTAGCTCCAGCCTGCTTGTGAGTCTTAGTAGCATTCAGGATAAATGTTTCAATTTTTTTAAAATTTTTTTTTTTTTGGTACAATACTGACATTTGACAATTGGGAAATTTTGATGGTAGTTTTCTAGAAACTGTAAATACATATTTGCAACAATATTTGGGTAAGATCTCAGACGGCTTTCCAAAACACAGCTGTGCTTTTGAATGCCCTGGAGCTTACCATGTCTCAAAAATCATTACGATTCCCTGAAGTTCCTTATGAATTATTTTAGTTACTTGGTTTTAAACCCAGTGTGTTAGAACTTGCCTATAAAAGCAAGTAATTAAAAACATGTGTTCAACAGGTCACTTCTAAATGTTCAAATCCAGTATTTTTAGAAAATTATTTCCTTAGGAAGAGAAGGTAATCAAATGTTCTTGTCCACATTCAAGTAAGGTATTTATTTGACTTGAATGTTAGTCCAGTTTCTTTTCTCTCACTCTTTTTTTAAAAAGTTTTTGTTTACTTTGATCTGCAGAACTGAAAATTTTTTCTTCCTACTATCCCCTACCTCACAAGTTTCTGGAGGTTGGACCAAGGCTGAGATTCCAGATAGCCTGTATTGTTCAGAAAGTTGAAGTGACTGGAGTTGACATTTAGGTAGTAAAAAAGTTTTGAAGAGGAAGAAGTGGGAAGTGAACAGGTGGGAAGGTAGGGTAGAGCAGAAGCTGGAACAAGGAATGCAGGAAGGGAACAGTTTGACCTGTTACACCATGGGATGTGGCATTTCCTTTCAGAGCTGCTCTGCCTTCGTTGCCTGTGGGATTTTCAAAGGGCCATTCTTAATGGGATATGGCAGATGATGGTGCAGGAACTGATGGAGTAATGAGAAGGGCTTTACTTCTGGAAAAGCCAGAGCTCTGCTTACGATTTTTATTAATGCCTGTGATGGCTTGAGGGGAGGAAATCCACTTCTCTTGTTGGGATGTGTGGATCTTTGAGCTGCTGACCTTACAGCTCAAGAAGTCCTTCTTTTTTGTGACAGTGGCATGCATTGTTTTTCCTTAGACATCCTTTGCTGGCTATATTCTTTCTATGTGTTGGACACACTTGGAATAATTGCTTCTGCTTTTTCAGTAAAACCTGAGTATGGAGGCAAGAGGTGTTTAGACCTAGCAGTCATCCCAGTAGAGCATGAAGGTTGGTCGTTCCTCTGGAAAAAGCTGTTTGGACTTCCCAACCTAGTTGTTTTGCCAACAGTGAAACCTTTCCAGTAAAACAAAATTTTGAGGCTTTTCTGGCCCTTTGTCAGCCCAAGTAGCCCTTGCTTGGCAATTATTTTTTTTTTTCTTTTTTTGAGAAAGCATACATATTTTCACACTGAATGTCTCTGATGGAATCTAAAGGGTGAGAAAGAAAAGGGCAAGAGGAGAAGTGTGTGCCTGCTCCACCAACCTTCCTACCTGCTTAGTGTTCCTCTTCCCAGTGTGTTTTCTGTTTGTGCCTGCAATTCATGCTGGATGGCAGAGTGCAGGTAAACACAGAGGAGAAGGATTTTTATGTGTTTGCAGTATCTTGACACATCTGGCAGGGTGTGACCTGCAGAGGATTAGCACCCAGCTCTGTTAGGAAAGCAAAATCTGAGAACATATCTCAAATACTGGGAATAAGTTCACAGGTAGGTGATGGTCTGGGGTATCTCAACATCAGACTCCAGTTTGCTTCTCCACAAAGTTATTAATTTGTCGAGGTTTCTCCATTCTTTGTCTTGGTTCACACTCTGTGGTGGTTGCTCATAGACAACAGCCAACAGCTGTCTGGGTGCTGTCTCCTCCCCTCTGTAGCTGTTGGTATCTCTCTGCATATTTGCATGCTGCAATCATGCTGCTGTCTCACTGTCCCCTGAATCATTCTTGTCTAAATTGACTTATTTTTAGCACTGTTCTGTTCCCTGAATCCATCCTGTCAGCTGCGTGACAAATTGCTGTTCCCTGAATGCTGTCCAATTTGTAAATACAAGTTACCACCACTTAGGGACTGTGGCAGACGTTTCTGTTTTGAAGCACATTTGTTGAAATGCCCAGTGGACTTTTCTGGCCTGTACCTGCCCCATAGCCCTGAGACAGGATAGATGAAAGGTGTGTTGGTGTATTCTGATCTTTCTAGAACTGTTTACAAGTCATTTTACAGAATGATTTATGGGCTGGCTGGCTGAAAACCAGTCACAAGGAGGAGATTCTGGTGGCTGGAAGTTTTGACCTCCTATGAGGATGCAGGTGCCGTTCTCGTGCAGTCTGTGGAGTACCCCCAGGAAATCCCTCCTCTGCCACATGTAGTGGTTTCCTTTGGAGTGGTTTCTGGACAGGTACCAGGCTCCCTCGCAGCACGGCTGTGCTTTGAGAGCTCTTTCAGCAACAGTTTCAGTAGAGGTGTGAGGATCATCAGATGCTGGCACTGAATCCTGATAAAAAATTTTAAATAGAAACTTTCAACCTCTTATTTCATGGGGAGGAGCATGCCAGTGTCTTCCCCAAACACCTTCGTTTTGAAATGTTTTGTCCTTGTAAATTAACATGTATTCTAAGATGACCACAAAACTTACAACAAGCGTTTCAATTGCTTTGGGGAGAAGTTCTCTCTTTGCAAGGGAAGTGTTTGGGTTGTACATGATTCTGAAAGGTACCTTATCCCTCACGCTATTGTTCGGCATGGACTATTTACTGAAAATGTGTAGGAAGGACTACTTACAGTGCCTTTATTTTTAACATTAGGCTCACCTGTGTAGCTGGAGGGGGTTAAGGAAACTTCAGTTACCAGAAAAACAAGATCAGCAGCGAACCTGTCCATTGTCTGGACATTGAATCTTTTTATTTATCAAACCTGGACTTTTTTTACTGAGCATCAAGGGAACATCAGAAAATACTTCTGAGATGCAGTAGTAATTTTCCTGCCTAGTCATGGTTTTGGCTAATCATTTTTCTTGTCTTCTTTCAGGCTTCCAAGATACCACAGAACTGCTGCCCACTTCTTGTATTTGTGAATCCCAAAAGCGGTGGTCTGAAAGGTCGGGATCTGCTGTACAGTTTTAGAAAGCTGCTAAACCCACATCAGGTCTTTGAACTTACCAATGGTGGCCCGCTGCCTGGGTAAGTCATAATTTTTTTTTTTTTAACTTATGTTGTTTTGTTATTTTTTTGAAAAAGTGGATCAGATTCACTTGTTAATGTTCTGGTTTTGTTTAGTGAGGGGGGGCTAAATCTAAATTGCTTCTGTTCTATGCCTAAAGACCAGAGCAGTGGATCACTCCTTCTGAGTAGTTCTCACAGTGAAAACAGACTTAAATTTTGCAGTTCTCTAAAGAAATTAGTAGTTCCTTATATATACGCTTGTGTTAAGTCTAAGAGAGTCCAGTCCTGGGAAAGTCATATGCACTTTACAGTAACACAGATTTAATAATTACTAAAAATAAAAAGATTGTATAATCGAATGGGGATGGAAAGAGAAATGTCACATTGCTTGACAAGGGCTCATTTTTACTTTTATTTTTTTTGCTGTTTCATGGGAACTAACAGGAAAGTGTAATAAAATTTTCTATCTTGACTCTTGAACCTTGGCCACAATTGCAGAATTAACAGGGCCTGCCTGATCACAGCTGCAACATTTCTAAATACAAGGAACAGAACGTAATGTGCTTGTAGGGAGGCACGAACAGATTACTTGATTTAATCAACACCACTTTGTTACCATCTTCATAAAACTGGAAGTGATGGTTGTAGCCTACTCAGAGTAGCCTCATTCCTTCAGCACTGTTTTAACAAAGGACTGTCGTGGCAAGCTCTTCAAAACAAAAGCTTTCATGGGAGAAACACAGCTTATGCAGGAAGTAAGAAAACCAAGGTGCACAAACTAATTTTTTTTTGGTCAAAACTGTATAATTCTGTTGTTTTTCTAATGCAGTTCAAGCTGCAACTTGAGTAATTCATGTATTTTGTTTTGCCTATGAAATCCCACTGTAGCTTTATGGTAAAATGCTTCCACTTGTTCATTGCTCCTTGTGCAATGGGAAACAAAAATTCCTTTGCAGGATATCTCAGTATATAGGATGAAGAGCCACAATGGGTAAGAGCGACCAGGAAAACAGTACTATGGAGAAGAAAATGTAGTATAAGTCCTTTGACTAAGTGAAAAAAAACCTGCCTCTGATCAACATCTCCACTAGGATTTAGTATAATGGATGTTCACATTGAAATTATGAATAGTTAGATCTCTGTGTGTTTGGTGAAAAAGGAATTGATTAACAATTTAACTCTGGCTGTGAAGAATCTTAGAAAAAGGTGGTTTTGATTCTTTTTAAACAGCTTTATCTGAAAGTTCCTATTTTTCCATTCACCTTGTTGAAGTTGATCCTGAAACTGATGGTGAAGGGAGGGAAAAAAATCCAGTAATAATGTGTTATCTGAAATAGCATCTTATGAGGCTTTGCTTTTCCTGTACTGCATTATAACATTTCTTTTCCCCTTTGCATTGTTTCTCAATGGAGGTTTCACACGTTCTCTAAAGTCCCTTCCTTCCGAGTGCTGGTGTGCGGAGGGGACGGCACTGTTGGCTGGGTCCTTGGTGCACTGGAGGAAATCAGGCACAAGCTGGTGTGCTCAGAGCCCTCAGTTGCAATCTTACCTTTAGGAACAGGTGAGAATCACAGCAAGCACTGTTCTTCTGAGGGCCAGAGTCCTCCAGAAGTTTTATCTTCATTTATCCATTTGGCAAACAACTCAGTTTTGCAGTAGAGATGCTGTGACTGGGTTCTAGCCAGTGCTGGAGAGCAAATGCAATATCAGCTTTTCAAGGAAATGTCAGTCATGCTTTCTGAAGGAAAAACGAGCAGCAGGGGTGTTGGTGTGGGTGTGTCTGAGTGGGCAGGAGTTGGAGACAGCAAAATATTCTCCCTCAGCAATTAGAGGAGCATTAGCTCTTGCTGTAAACCAGTGAACTCAGCTGCTTTCTGACTTCTCAACTCCATAACAAGTTTTTCTATCACTTTTTGTGAATACTTTTCAGATGAGACAGGGTATCTGTATGTGATACTAAGCACACGTGCAAGCACAACTCCTAGATATTTTTTCTACTTGTTAGCTTTTGAGTCCAATGTAACTACTTCTGTGACTTCTCTTGAGTGCCTTAATGTGATTTGATTTGTAGAACAGGACTGATACACTTTTTGCTGCTTTTAGCTAACTTATGAAATGGAGTCATATTTTGGGGTTCTTCATTGTTGCCCAGGTAATGACTTAGGGAGGGTCTTGCGCTGGGGAGCTGGCTACAGTGGGGAGGACCCCTACTCGATCTTGGTTTCCGTGGATGAGGCGGACGACGTCCTTATGGATCGCTGGACTATCCTTTTGGATGCAGAGGAGCCAGCGGAAGGCACAGAGAATGGCGTTGTGGAATCTGAGCCTCCAAAGGTGAGCTGAGCACCGTTTTGAGTTTGATTCTTAGGAACTGTTGTTCCTAGTGAAAATCACAGAGATGATAGATATTAACATAGTTTTATCTTTTATTTCTTGCCTGTCTTTGATCTTGCGCCTTACTGAGCTATTCCTTAGTGAACACAGCGTACATCTGGATCTAGTCCTTCAGTTGTGGTAGGATTGGTTGGCTGCAGAATACACTTCATAGCTGTTTGGCAAAAAGTATTTGATAGAGCATTAATGGAAAGATTCAAGTGACAATGGCATTCCTGTTTGCTTCAGTTGTAAATAAATTTATTTCTGAAATAAGAAAAGCTTTTTAAAGGAACGCCAAACACTTTCCAGAACAGTAGGGAAACCGGAGTCTCAACCAAAAAGCAACCCATCCCCCCAAAAAAGTGCTCTCATATTTTCTTAAACAGTTTTAAAATGACTATGAATTGCTAGCATATACAGAAAGCAAATCCTTCTGTCAACTTATTGTCATTACATGTCTGTATATGTGGCATCTGTTCCATTTTGGTGTCTGTTTTTTTTGGAGTGAAAGTCCCTATCCATTGGTTCATATTGCTGGTTTCTGTTTAGGAAAATTAAAATGATGGTTGTAGATGGTGACTTCAGAGCTTTCTGTGAATCCTGTTTTTTTTTTACTTTCTGACAAAACAAAGAAATTGGACAAGAGGGTGGCAAAAAGAAAGTAGGAAATTCTAATAGTGCTAGCAATTGTCTAAGGTTTTAGTCCAGTCACTGGAACATCCTAGGCATTATGTGTCAGCTGGAGTATTCAGGTTGCTCAGATTGCAGCTATTTTTCACTTAGTGGAGACGGGTTGATTTCATAGAATCATAGAATGGTTTGGGTTGGAAGGGACCTTTTAAAGGCCATCTTGTCCAGCCCCCCTGCAAGGAGCAGGGACATCTCCAACCAGATCAGGTTGCTCAGAGCCCCGTCCAACCTGGCCTTGGATGTTTCCAGGGATGGGGCATCCACCACCTCTCTGGGCAACCTGTGCCAGTGTTTCACCACCCTCATTGTGAAGTACTTCTTCCTTATGTCTAGAGTAAATCTACCTCCCATTTTAAATTTTAAAACCATTACCCCTTGCCCTATCACTACAGGCCATACTGAAAAGTCTGTCCCCACCTTTCCTGTAGGCCCCCTTTAAGAATGGGAAGGCCATTCTAAGGTCTCCCTGGAGCCTTCTCCTCTCCAGGCTGAACAGCCCCAGCTCTCTCAGCCTGCCCTCATAGAAGAGGTGCTCCAGCCCTCTCATCATCTTTGTGGCCTCCTCTGGACTCGCTCCAGCAAGTCCACATCCTTCTTATCTTGGGGGCTCCAGAGCTGGATTTGCCCTGAGTGCCTAATCTGCTTTTTAAAGGTGAAGGGTGAGAGGGTGAGTGACTAGATTAGTAACTTGAGGGAATAAACTGGCATGCAAAGGAAGAATTAATTGCAATTTCTCTGTGAATCTGTAGAAACTTGAGACTGGCATATAGGGAGCTACTTGAAATGCAGGTGAGTAGGTGAAGTTAAGTTCTTCACTGGTCTGGCTTAAGCTGGTCACCTTCCAAAGTAAGGAAGAGATCTTCCCAGAGATGCCATGATAAAACCATGGTTGATGTCAAAAATATGTTAAGCAAATTGTGTAGTTATTGCATAGAATTGCTTTGAGAAGTTGGATTAGTTTATTTCTGCGTTTGTTTTTATTTCTGCCTTATTATATTTGTTACTTGCAATTAAGATTAAATTTTGAAGTTTCTAATACTTTGGAAATAATGACTACACATGTCAACAATTGTCTGTACAGCTTTATTTTTAGTGCAGTGTTTCTGGAAAATGTTTTCCAGAATCTGTCAACATGCAAGTGACTTGGAAGGATCATCTGCAAAGCTTGCTTTTGTTGAAAAACTTTGGAACCTCTTCATTTATTAACGTAAGGAGGAAATAATACAAATTTTTTTTGTCAGATTGTACAGATGAACAATTACTGTGGTCTTGGCATTGATGCAGAGTTGAGCTTGGACTTCCATCACGCTAGGGAAGAAGAACCAGGGAAATTTAATAGCAGGTAATCCTGGGGAAACTAGGGGTGAAGGGCAAACTGTGGGATTGCATAACTTCCAACTTAGATTATGGCTGATAATCTTGAAATACTACAGATATCCACAAAAAATATTGCTTGAGGCAGAGCTGGCACAGGGAGGAATTAAGTTAGCCAGGAACTCATAGACACAGAATTCAGGGGTTTTGTTTGGTTTTCTTTTTTTTTCTTTCTCTTCCCCCACCCTATCCCTTTCCTTTACCAAGAGAGAGCACCAAAGCAGTGTTTGGAAGCTTTCTCATTGTTATTCTTCATACTTATGTGCCAGTACCTGCAATACTTAGTTGAATTAAATTTTGAGGTAGTGGAAATCTCTCTTATTCAAAGCATTTAGCAGGAGGGAGGGCAGTGCTGCTACATGAGCAATAAACACATTGTTCAGAACTTCTTTGTACCTTTTCTACCCTTGCTTAGTGCTGTGGTAGCATCTGTGTGCTGGTAATAAGGATGAAAAAAGATCTCTGTACCTCGAGTGAAACTGTGGTTAAAAAGGTGTGGAGAGAGACCTTCTGCCTTTCTGGCATGCAGATCAGTCAATAACAGTACTTTTTCTTCTTCCCATAATCACTGAAATGGATGAGGAAAAAATAATCACATTTGTGTTATTAATCAGTAGTTCCTTGTAGAAACTGTTTTTTGTCTACTTTCGCGTATGTTTGTGAGTAAACATCCTCTAAATTTGCTCTCAGTTGCCAGAGAGAGCTACAGCCAGTTACAACTATGCAGCATTCAAATCCTAACCACTAAAAATATTCTCTGACCAGAAGTGACTGTAATGATGTAATCTCTCCTATCTTGGAGTGTTCTCTCTGTCCTTAAAGGTGTTGCTCATGTTTTTTTTCTTTAAAATGGAATAATACAAGGTACTGTTTGTGGTACATAAGTTACTCTGAGGCAGTGGTTTGCATTTTCAATCCACTGGATTAAAAACATTATAGGTAGTAAAACTGGATAATAAGTTTGCGTATAGCAGTGCCTGTTCTACTGTATAAAACTGTTCTAGATTTACTTGTGCAATTAATATAATTGTAATATAATGTAAGAGTTATGGTCATTCTTCCTTTAAAATTTACTACTCTGACTTTGCAAAGCTGCAGCACTTTACAAGATGTGCCCTTTCCTTATTGCCACTGTATTTAAGGATTATACTTTAACTTTTCTTGCCCTGTGTGCTTTTTCTCTATGGAATTTTTATCTCAGTCAGTTCATGATGTGCAGCACCTGCAGTGCAGTGAGTGATGACTTGGTACCATTCTTGCACACCTTTTTACACGTGTATTTGGATACTGTGTAAGCATGTGGGCATCTTGAAGGGCATGTGGGAAAGAAGAGATTTTTTTTTTTTTTTAAATCTGAAGGGCTACATATTTCTGTCACTGAAGATCTAGAACAGAAACATGAAATAATAAATTGATACTGAGGTACAGTTTTGCAGGAGACAAACAGCTTGTGCAGGCTAACAGTGCTGAGCCATGATTGTTGCCTGTCACTGCCTGTGATGATGATTGTTAAAATTGCTGGCTTTAGCCTTTCCCAGCATATGCAAGTGCAAGCTCTTGCCAGCAAGGTATTGGCATTGTAAAAAATTATTTTCAGTAAATTAACTAAGAAGGGTGGCTAGTCAATGTCAGATACAAGAGCTGCTGGCATGTGAACTAGCTGCTCTTCCGTGCAGAACAGGTTTCACATTGCGGCAAAAGAAATTGCAGGTAGTCCTTGGAAGAAGAACGGGCTTGAGTGCGCTTCTGAATCAAGACCTTAAGCTGGTAAATGTCTGGAAAGCTGTGTGCTCTCTGGCCTTGCGCTGTAGAGTCTCTTTACATGCTCAGAACTCCTTACCTCTGACTAGGAGCTCACAGTGCAGTGATGACTTCCCTGCAGGGAATTTAGTGGTGAACTTGCATTGTAGGGCACATGGAAATAGCCTATGTGGTGGCAGTGATGGTTTTTACATTGTTGAGTGCCAAGCTATGTGAGTTTTTTTCACAGTGTAAAACTTAAGGATCGAGGCATCTGCCTTCATTCCCCCATTCCTCTGGGATTCTGGAGCAGTCTTCAGGGTTGCCTGTCACAGAAGAGACCACATCTTGTTTGTGCCATCCCATATTGTCAGGAGACTGCTGTGGTAGGCAGTGTCCTGGATGTAAGGTTAGGCAGGAATAATATTCTGCACGATTTAATGCAAGTTTAGAATTGTTTTACAAAGATACAGAACAGTTCATAGAATCATAGAATCATAGAATGGTTAGGGTTGGAAGGGACCTTCAAAGGTCATCTAGTCCAACCCCCCTGCAAGGAGCAGGGACATCCCCCACTAGATCAGGTCACTCAGAGCCCCATCCAGCCTGGCCTTGAATGTTTCCAGGGATGGGGCATCCACCACCTCTCTGGGCAACCTGTTCCAGTGATCTACAACTCTCAT
>JAAGAY010038235.1:68217-108793 GCA_011801015.1 Ardeotis arabs
GACCTTCTCCAGCTGGTCCATGTCCTTCTTATGTTGGGGGCTCCAGAACTGGACACAGTACTCCAGGTGGGGTCTCACCAGGGCAGAGTAGAGGGGGAGAATCACCTGCCTCCACCTGCTGGCCACGCTCCTCTTGATGCAGCCCAGGATGCGGTTGGCCTTCTGGGCCGCAAGGGCGCATTGCTGGCTCATGTTGAGCTTCTCATCCACCAGCACTCCCAAGTCCTTCTCCTCAGGGCTGCTCTCCATCCATTCTCCTCCCAGCCTGTATTTGTGCCTGGGATTGCCCTGACCCATGTGCAGGACCTTGCACTTGGCCTGGTTGAACTGCATGGGGGAAAGGTTTGAAAGTATTGGTTGTTCAATTTATCAGTTGCGGGTTTTAAAATGCTACAACGGCTACTGGCTGACTCAGTTTTTCCATCTTGGGTCCTCTGCATGTGCACCTAGTAAAGTTCTTTCCCAGCCAGTAAGATCACCCTAATAAAAGCACTTAGCTTTTGCAGTGTTGGTTTCCCACCCAGTGGTGGGCTTATTGAATTGCAAGACAGGATAAAAGGCGGTCATTTTGTTTCGCATGATCGCTTTCCATGCTGTGCACTGCAGTTCTGAGAGGTTTGCATCTGAGAGATGTTACCTAGCTGTTTGTTAGGGAAATTGCAGTTCATTTTAAAAGGCTTGGCACACAGATTTCTTATCCATCACCTTTTATTAAGAGTTCCCCAAACCTGCCCTTCTAGGTGTGCAGTAGTTGGCAAGAGCTCTGAGAAGTCTGGCTTTCTGCATCAGCTCAGTTTGCTTCTTCACGACTGTTGAGGAGTGGCTTCTTCATTTTATGAAGTGCTTGGGAAGCACTTATGGATGGTCTTGCTTCCTCTGGCCACCAGAGGTGCTTGCTGCTTGGGCAACAACCACAGAGGTGATTAAACTAACAGTGTCAGCTGGTGCTATGGTGTGTCCTTGAGTCTATGGAGACTTGTTCATGGGACTTTTTTAAGAGTAAAGGGTGTTTTTCAGTTTGCTCTATCAAAGATAAATACAGGATTGCAATACTTTTAAAAAAAATGTTTACTTTCATGATCCATGAAACTAAAAGGATCACCTTTTAGCTTTATCTATTCTGAGACGTTCAATTAGCTAAACTGAAGAATCAGTCCAACCTTCTGAATGTCCCTCAGGAAGGGTGTATGTAGCTTTATGGGTGTAGCCAGTGGGGCATCGGGCAGTGTGTGAATGTTGGCTATACCTGTAGTGCATCTTTTGTAGAAAAGCAAACCAAAGGGTGATTCCTGAGCAGTGTTAGATGACAGGAAACTTATCTGAGCAGTACGATGTTACTTCCCTATCTGTACTCTAGAGAGCCTTCCAAATAGTTCTGGGATGACGTAATGATGCAAGTGTTGCAGCTGAGCTGATGCAAGGAGTCCGTGGCTCCATGGGGATGGCTGAGCTGCATGTAACGCCCTGCCTTCCTCTCCCATCCCCATTAGAGTCATTTACAGCAGTGACAGTACTGTGGGTCTCACCTAATACAAACCTTGATTTCCTTCAGCACATACAAGGTGTTGGAGACTGCTCCAAGGACAACGTCCTCCTTCCTGCCTTGCTAATTAACTGTGTTGAAACTACTATCTGCAAAATGTATCTAACAGAGGGCTTGGTTTAGAAGATGCTTATCCTTTCTACCCAAGTGGCATGCTAGTATGTTACTGGCTACTGCTAGCAGTGGGCTGACAACTTCCACTGGCACCTTCTCTCCAAATCATGTCCCACATGTAGATGTGCAAAGAAGGGTGGTGATTCTCTCTAGCAGTGGATGTGCAAAGATCACCCTTCCAAACTGAGGTCACCATTTTAATCATAAAATCTTTCACTCGCCTTCAAAACCATTGGGTAGGAATTGACGTGGTAATGTTACAGAAATCAGTTTGTTCATTCTTATTTGGTCTCAATGTCCTAATAAGATACATAAATGGAATGCAAGAGTGGAGTCATAGAATTTAATCTCTGACAGATTTAACCTTTGTTGTGCCTCACGGAGTGCTATATCCAATGTCTCTGGATCTTGTGGACCTCAATGGTCCATCACAGTTGCTTAGAAGTCATGTCCTTCAGGACTGTCTCTGCAGTTCTGGCGCTGTGTCGTATTCTTTCAGTTTCTGCAGGCTTCCTTCTTCATGCAACAAAAATTAATACTTCTTGGAGGTATTTAAAGCATTGTGTTTCCTGTCGATATTCTGATGTTTTTCAGCTGTATACAAATTAGACAAAACCTATCTTAGCATAGATACATCTTATTGTCTTGTCTAGAGAAGAGAGATATGTTAAGCATATGTTAAATGGTGTTACATCGGATACCTTTAATTCAATGCTGTTTAAAACTGTTAGCATGTAGGACTAATCATTCCCAAAGTAATAATTTAGAAGAACTAAACAGCCTCTGTCTGAAGAGTTGACTGTAACCCACATGCTAAACTGGCTGTCTCCTCCACTTGACTGTCTACAGCATTTAACATAATGCTAGAGAGATTTTGCAGTGTTGGATTCCAGTGACACTCATGTACTAGTAGGGTCAAATAATGGAAATTTATGCTTTTTATTTTAAGGTTGCCCTGAAGGCCATGTATGCAAAGGTTTCCATCATAGAGGAAAATACTGTCTGTGTTTAACTGACATTTGTTTATGTTATTCTTAAAATATTTTGAGATTTCTAGGGATGCCATAAAATCTTCCTCATCTTTTTTTACTCTAAAATTAGAGATGTTAGAGCACTGTCACAGATTAACATTACTAAGGGTGTTTCAAGTTTCTACAGCTGAGTATATTTCAAATTAATTAGCAATATGTAAAGCAAAGACTCACAAAGGTTTTTGTGCCTTATTCTGTCATTCAGTGAGAAAACAATTTAAAATGTTTCATGAAGACCTCTAGGTCTTAATTCGAAATACAATTTTCCAGCCCAGAAGTTTGCATTTCAAAGAGGCATTGCATTCAGGCAATGCTTTAAGAAGGGATGATTTTTCTGTAATAAAATTTCACAGATCTCCACATGCCTCGACAGCACAAATAATCCCTTAAGTAAGAGGTATATAAAGTAGCAGCTCATGGCTTATGCTTTGTTTCTGCAGTAAAGCTAGAAGAACTTGGAGGGGGTTTTAATTTCTTTAAACTTACCTGCTGGAGGACAATACTGGTATATGTACAAGGAAGAGTGCGGTGCTGGGTGTTACCTTTTAGTTACAGGATGCTTGTCTGCTCCTAGGTTTCACAACAAAGGAGTTTATGTGAAAGTTGGGCTGCAGAAGATCAGTCATACCAGAAATCTTCACAAAGACATAAAGCTTCAAGTGGACCAGCACGAGGTGGAGCTACCTAGTATAGAAGGACTCATTTTCATTAATATACCCAGGTAAAAAGGAGAGGAAGGATCTTGTGTGACTGCATGTCTGGCTGTATGTGTGGAAACGCTGCTTGGTATTTGAGCATCAAGTGTCAAATGGTTAGATAAGATGTTAAATGGTCTAGATTAATAGATGGTTGTTACTGGGTATTCTTTTTTTTTTTGTTCCCTGACTCACTGGCTTTGCAACTGTGCCTAAGGAGCTAGCTCTTTTTACCATTTGGATACCATTTTTCTGATCCTTTGAAATTCACAATCTCACTCCACATATAGGTGGTACTATCTTGTTTTCCCAGTACAAACCTCCATACATGTGCTATTTCTTCTGTGTCCTAACAGGAATTCGGAATGATTTCCTCACCAAAGGTCTTCAGATTTATTTTGGAGTAGTTTTCCAGTAAAACATGACCTTTTAGGCATGGTTGTAGGCCTGTGGCTTCTGTCCACTGCCATTTTCCCCCTCCCCCAAAGTGTTTGAACAGTCCACTAGATTTCACCATGACTTGTAGAAGGATCAAAGACGATCAATTTGCACGCACTTTCTGGCATGCTAGACACCTTCAGTGAAGGCCAGCCAGGATTCAACTGTCAAACACTGTCCAGATCCTACAGCCAGCTGGTCAGTATATGCGGAGTCGTTCACGCTATCTGGGTAGCTGTGGAAAACCCATAGTTCAGGTACCTTTTGTGGGGTTGTAGGGGGCTGCTGTGACACCTGCAAGGAGCTAGAGTTACTGCTGTGGAAGAACCGAAGGCAAATCTGCAGGAAATCTGGCTTCCTTAGATGTGCTGTCAGTAGAGGCAGGTTTTTTGTTTGCACAAAACCAGCAGGTAATTAGTGCTGCCATACTGTTTTTTTCCAAGGACAGTGTTGTCTTAAACTACTGTATCTCTTTCCATTTTAGTCTGAAAATGTTTCAACTTTTTATTTGACTATGTATATTTACATGTTCACACATGTATGTGCACATGCACATACACACAAGTATACATGGCACATGAGAACTGTGGAGAAGAAACGATCGCGATTAGTACTGAGCAGTCAATGCAGTGAAACAAGTGAGTAATTTGAGTAAGGAGGGTCAATACTGCACAAAAAAGCTTCATAGTGTTAAACTGTCACAAGCATTTCGGAGGATTGAAGCGCAGGAATACTTGCTTAAGTGAGTTTGGCCAGGTACAAGAATAAAAACTTGGTACTTGTTTTAGCTTTAGTTTCTCTTCAGTAGCCTCTGTGAATATTGTCATGACCAGTAAGTTCTGCGTTGGAAGTTAAGGGTTAGTGTAGCTGTAGCCTGTGTTTCTCAGCAAACTAACGCTCTTGGGGGTTATGTTCTTCATACCTACTCTTTTTCTTTCAAATGGAAACTACTTACTGCACTCCTTTCACTCCTAAAAGATCTGGTCAGAAGTCTTCCAAATTTTAGGAAAACATTTCCTGCTTTTACAGTGCAGGGAAGCTGTGTTGTGTCCTCCAGCTGGTGGGGAGCAGAGTGTCTTGCTTGTGAAGTCTGGTGAACCAGCCGCCCCTGGCAGGGTACCAGGCAGGGTGCTGCGTGGCAGACAGCAGGTCCACAGGCTGTCACTGTGGTGTGCTCTCTACGCAGCTGGGGGTCTGGAGCCGATCTCTGGGGGTCTGAGAGTGACAACCGCTTTGAGAAACCACGCATCGATGATGGCCTGCTGGAAGTTGTTGGTGTGACTGGCGTCGTTCACATGGTAAGCTGGCATCCCAGTAAGAACAGAAGAAACATACATTTTCTCAGACTGGTGTTTTTGGTTTTGTTTTGGTTTTTTTTTTTTTTTGAACAAACAGCGCATTGCAAGTGTGGAGTCCTGAAACGTATGCATCTGTGTTAAGGTTATACCATCATGTATTTAAGTACTTGTTGTGTCACGCAGAAATGGCTAGACCATAAACAGAATTCGTGGTCAGCATCGACTGTCTGTGAACAAAGTGTTCAGATGCTGGGAGTTTAGCTGCAGCTGGTATGGACCGCAGTGCCCTCTCATTGCCTGTTCATTGGCTTTCCCTGAAGCCCCACCTTTAGGGGCCAGACCACAACAGATGGAATGGAAACTGAAGAAACCAATGGTTGGATAAGAAGTAATGGGAGTGTGGAGGACTTGTTAGAAGTGCATGGGGAAATGCTTCATGACTTAAGTAGGCTTTGAACCAAGGCTGTAAACATACATGTATACATATATATGAAGTGCAAATATATATATGTATTATGGAGTGCATTAGCTTTCTCATAACAGGTATCGTAGTGTCAAAATCAAACAGTTCATCAGATGAAAACAAGATTTTACTTTAATATCACAAAAATGCCCACTTTTCTCTTAGTGTATTTGCAAAATATCTTGTCCCACCTCATCATAATCAGAGCAGAGATTCCTCCTAGACGGGTGGCTTTATAATTACCTACCACAGGCTTTCCTGTCTCTGAGAATCAGATGCTCCTGATTCAGATGCTACGTGAAGCAGATGGTATGCCAGCTCTGCAAAGAATATTATGAGTCAATTTTTGCAACTTTAATTCTTGCATGTATTACATATTTTTACAATGGCTTGCTATTAGCAATGCAGTCCTGTGGGATGGCGTATTATTTTTGTCTTTTCTTCATATTTCTTTCACTATCTTAAGAAATTGCTACTGAAGAAGTATATGTGGTCAGGTAGCTAGAGACAAGTAATGCATACAACCACAAAAAGTGGAAAGGTGGGTGCTTAAAATTGTTCATACAGCTCGATTTTTGGTGTTGGCCAACTTTATAGTTTTGTAATTTAGATCTTTTAAGGAAGACAAATACAAAGCATTCCAGTAGAAGTGGTTTGGTAGAGATCCTTAAAATTTTTGTCAAGTTGGAAGCAACAAGGATTGTACTCATTGCTTTGGAATATAAATGTTAACAAACCCGTGCTCTGGTTTTGTGATCTTCTGTTAAGGTTTTACCTCCATATTTGGTGTGTGTAGACATTCCCCAAGAGAATGTGTAGCAGCAAAGTTCACTTTGCTTCACTTTTTACACTTATCACTCCGCCCTTAGTTGTAATTGAGTATATGTATATCTCGTTGAGAGTGTGTGTGTTTATATATATGTATATGGAGTTGAGTTTGGCAAAACTCTCTCTGTGTTTGATACAGTGCTTTTAGACTTCTGAGTTTATATGTGCCAAAGTCTTTATGTATAGTTAGGTGTTTTGAAAATGTGCTTACTACATTGTGGAGGGGAGAAGAGCAAACAAGACATTTGTAAGTGCATGCTCCTTGGCCAACTTGAGTGTACAAATGACTTCACTGTGGAAGTTATGTTCCCTCTGGCATCTTGGAGGGGTGTCTGAGTTCTTCTTCATGCACTAATTTAAATAATTGATACTGTGTCAGTAAAGGCATCCTATGCAGGTTTTGCCTAAGCAGTTCTTTTACTTGAAACATAAATCTCAGGTGAGACTAACATTCTATCCACCCAGTTTAAGTGCAGCTAATATTTGTGCTTCTTGTTTATTGGAGTAATTGATATCCTGGCTTTTATTCTAACAGGGTCAAGTCCAAGGAGGTTTTCGATCAGGAATCCGCATAGCTCAAGGCTCATATTTTCGTGTAACACTCCTAAAGCCAATTCCAGTTCAAGTTGACGGAGAGCCCTGGATTCAAGCCCCTGGCCAGATTATTATTTCTGCTGCAGGACCAAAGGTACTGGCTGTAGGTTTGTCTTAGCAAGTTGACTTTGTTTCTCTAGTGGATATTATCACATTATCTTCCTTGTCTGTTGTGTTCTGATGCTTAACAGCATCAGAATAAGCTAGGTGGTATCGTGTGGTAACTGTTGGATAAATAGCTGTTTCTACAGAAGATGGTTTGAGAGCCCTCTCCAATGGCTCAGATGATGCTTGTGTTTACAAAAATAGTTCCTAAGCTTCAACCTAGTGACTTAACTTTTTCCCCTGTATTGAGATATCCAGGCAGTGTTGCTTGTGCTGAAGCAGATCACAATTTGAGGGCCGTGGCAGTACTGCAGTGTGCGAGGTAGGAAGCTGTCTGCTGGCAGTGCTGGAGAAGGGAAGGTCTGTCAGCGAGCAGGAAAGGACAAAACTGAATAATGGAGGAGGAGGGTCTGAGAAAAAGAGACTCTGGAGTAATCAGTGTCTGATTTTCCTTGATATCTCAAGATACATGTAGAAGGAAAAGAGCATCAGCTGCCTAAGAATTTAACTCCTCTACTGACATTGAAAATGTGAAAAAAAACATTTTGCAGTAGTTGACTCTGGTGCACACTAGTCTTCACATTTGTCTGCTACCTTAAGGATGCTTTTTTAATGCACAGAAATTTGTTTCTATGAGCAGTCCTGGAGAATACATAGCCCTACCAGGAGAGCTACCAGAACAGCACAGACTAAAAATGGGTGAACAAGAGGGTCATACCTCAAACATTTTGGAATATGTTAAACATTATTATTTTCCTAAGAGAAAGGGGGAAAAAAAGATAAACAGATAGAGAACAAATCTAACTTGTCCTTCCAGTGAGAAATAAGTCTATCTTTCTATCAGGTTAGTAACCAACAGTGTTATCTGTATATAGTGTATGTATGTGTGTGTACATGAATATATATGCACACACATACATATCCTTACATCTGTATACATACACATACGTGTATATATGTTTATTTAAAAAAAAAGAAGTTAATCCTATAGCTTTATAAGGATAGGTGCTTCAGACAGTTTTGTATTTAAATGTTTTTCTGTTGTGGTTCCAACATTTATTTGTTTATTAGTTAGTTGCCTTAGATCTACTTACAGGTGACAACAGATATTTTAATGCTTACTCATTTTCTTTTAAAACTTTCCATTTTAGGTCCATATGTTGAAAAAATCCAAGCAGAAACAGAAAAAAACTGGAAGCCTGAAAGAGACGAGAGTGGATAGCATGTCAGTCTCTGAAGGAGGACGCTAAGTGGAGAGCTGTGCTCAGAAGTGATGCAGCACACCTACTGTAGATACCGAGATGGTTCAGTAAAACCGAGCGCAGGCAACTGGTGAAAAGGGTTGCTTATGAGTGTGCCTTTCATTACATTTTGATAGTACTGGGTTCTACTTCATTTTTCAGAGATAGTGCCTCATTGTTACAAATAACTATTATGTACTACTTGTCTCATCTAAAATGTTTACTTTGGGTTGCCTTTCCCATAAGCCATTTCTGAGTTTTTCACATATATGAAAGTGGGGCCAAACAGAGATTCCAAGATGTTGAGATTTCTGCATCTACCTTCACAAAGACTCCTCCCCTCCTCTTAGCTTCTTCTTAAAGAAAATAATTCCATAGATAGTTTTTGGTGCACTGTTCCATAAATGAAAATGTATTCTTTTAAATTAATACTCACAGTAGCCTCCCAGCCAAAAAAAGGCAAAGACATGAGCTGCCGAGAACTCCTTGGATCAGTCCAAATAGCACAGCTGAAACAGTACTACCGTAAAGAGAAAAATACAAAACACAGGAGAGATTATTTCTATAAAAGGAGCCCTGTGTACTGGGAAGAGAGAAAGTACTAGAACAGTTGAGTCAAAATATTTCAGAGAGTTTACTTCAACAGTATTTGGACAGTATGAGTGAAGGGGATACAGTTTGTAGAGCAAGTTGTCAGCTGCAGCTTAGTTTCTCCTATATTATTCAGCCAAAGCCTGTTCTAAAAGGCATTTTAATTTCAGCAGCTACCACTCCAATGTAAAAAAGAAACAAGAATACCTGAGGCAGTATTACAATATACCAATTATTTTCTATCATTGAAATAGTTATTTTTGACACCAGACTTTTGTTCTTGTCTTTACTTGTGCTGTTTCATTTTCATTAATTTGTCACAGTTGGACTGTTATTTAACAGCAAGCTCAAAGACTAAAAGAATTATTACTAATTAGGTAAAAGAAGTACCATTTAGTATTGACTTTGGTAAATTAGCACAGTCATATGTTAGAGCTGAACTGAGGTACAGCGTAGCTTCGCTAAGGAGCCTTACGAGGTATTAAAGCCTGTAGGGTGCATGTAGCATTCTGTAGGCAACAGCCGTCATGAGGACTCACTTACCTGATAGACCTTCTCAAGTTCTTGGTGGGTGGTGTTATCAGGTGTGGGCCGAGAGACGGTGACTGTCTTTTCTCACTTGGATGAGTGTGTGCTCTTCAGAGGCTGTACCTCTGTCAGATCTCCTCCAAAATCACTTCTCTGTGCTTACCTATGTGCTGAAGATGTGGGGATCCAGTACTTCTTTTACAGCTTCCTGCTAGAGACTGGCGCTAGAGCAGATGTTCTGGTGCTGTCATACACTACATATATATACTGTCCATGGCTGTGGTTGTGTTGGTCTTCACTCACCACTCTGCTGGTCTCATCTCACCGTGGTTCTCTAGTGACTGAATGTTTCACTTCAGGTCATCACTATACCCAAGGGGCCCTCTGAGCCACTTGTGATGCAGGGGGTCTGCATGGTTTTGCCACTTGTATGCATCTGCTGCCTGGAGCTGCTCAAGTCCTGTTGGCCAGAGCCCACTTAGCTAACCAGTGGGCTTACTTGCCCACTCTATTGCACAGTAATAACAAATTCTGCTATGGATGGCACGAATTCATCACTCAAGTGACAGCTTTGGGAGCGTTCCTCTGGCTGGTGTGTTTAAAAAAACATCTCCAGCTGCTCCAGGGGACTTCAGTGTAACTCTGAAATATGCAAAAGCTGTTTTGTGTTGGAGCCAATTATGTGCTGAGGCAGTTCTTACTGGGTCTTGTTGATCAGTGTGTACTGTGAGCGCTGTGCCAGCGACAGTAACATCTGATCATTACCTGTGCTTTCTGCTTCCCAGTCACAGTGTAGACAAGGGTATGAATGTGGGTGCTGCAAGACAGTCATCTATAGCAACAGAGTGATACAGCTAAAGCTACAAGCAGAGACAAAACAGCCATGCAGAAATGTCAGCTGCCTGCAGCCTCTCCTTCCTGTGCAGTGATTCTTTCTGTTCTTAGTGTTCAGGTTGAGAAGCATTTGAAGGACTGACTCCTGTTTTCAGTGGAGCTGGTTATCAGTTGTTTAAATTGTTCATTTAATTTTAGGGATGTTCTTCAGGTACCACCATGTGGACTATAACTTATCTTTTTATTTAACATGCAAACTAGACTTACGCTATGAAGGAGATAGTGTGGAGAGTAGAGAGGTAAAATCCTTGTCTGCTGATGATTAAACACAAGGTTGTCTCTGCTTCAGAACCTGGGCATGAAGGATCAGATGGAGCTCCTCTGGCATCCAGCCAGGTACCAGCATTACAAGTATGAAGAGTAAAGTGTTCTATTTCAGGGTATGCCCTCTTAGGATGAAGCTCACAAATTTGAGAGGAAATCTGAAATAGACTGCTGCTTGTAATTGTCCAGAAAGCCAGAGAAACTGCTGTGTGTCCTCAGGGCAGCAGAAGGAATGCATAGTCTTCTTTCCAATTGCTGACTCAGTAGTGGAAAGGAAAAGTTGACTTTTTGTTACAGAAAACATGCATAAGCTTTAAGCTTGCTGGTACTAGCCATCTTCTACAGACCAAGTAAATAAACCTGTCTTACTATTTTTCCAGACATATATCATCCTGCAGCATGCTACTGACAGTGTTTCATGTTCTCGGCGCGTTAAGGGCCTGGCTGTCTCTCCCTGTTGCTCAGTATCTGTTATCTGAAGTAACACGAAACTCTTGGGCCACAGTATTTTAATCAGAGAGCCCCTTACTGTGTCATATCCTTCCATGGGGATCTTCCATCCCTGGAACACTTGTATGACCCTGTCTCAGGGTAGCGTTGTGGTACCAAGGCAACACAGAAGTATGAAACCAACTCCCACATGTTTAAGCAGCCAAGTGCTTTAAATAATGCAATAACAAAAATGTTGGGGAAGAGGCTCAGTTCTGTCAAGACAGGGGTTAATCAACACCAGAGACAGGACCAGGATACAGACAGGGAGGAGAGGCAGGCTCATTGCTATCCTGAGCACACGCCTTCATCCTCGCTCTGCTGCCCTGCCTTTTTACCTTGTCTATAAACCGTGGCAGGCACACGTAGCACAGCTAGCATCTCTGCTGCTGAGGCACGTGCTCCCGACCTTTTACTAGTGTCCTACTCGGCTTTGCCAGCACTGGGGAAGAGAAGGGTCCTGAAAATCATGGTGCATTTCAAATACCCTACTATTGCACACAAGAGAAGGTGGGCAGTTGGTTAAAGTCTGTTTTGATGGGTAAAGACATTACCTCTGTCTTGAATTAGGAGAATCTAAATTCAAAACCTCAACCCAGAGATACAGGTGCTACTTCAGAAAAATTTGCTGCTTTTCCCCCATGGCTTTTACACTTGATTTGAATAGTTTAAATTGCTGATGTTTTCATTGCACTGATTTTAAAATTAAAGTGCTATTTTGCCCAAAACTTTTTATTTATGAATATGTGTGTATGTGTGTGTACATACATATGTATACGTACGTACGCACACACCCTTCCAAAATAGGCCTTATTGTATTTCCTTTCACAGTGCCTGCTTCTACAACTTTTGCTGTGTTACAACATTCTGATAGCACTCACTTCTGGATCTTTCTCTCGGCAGTTTTGGACAGGAGGCAGAGCTTGCTTTCTTACTGGTCCCACTGAGGTTCCCACCACATGTTACTAATGGACATGTGCTCTCCAACAAGACATGATGGCGATATAGAGAAAGCACAACTGTGTTTAGAGTACAGTCTCCGTGTGTGTACAGTTCAAGCTCCTCTTGCTCTTTCTAGATTTTGATCAAGTCTGTGTGTGTCTAAAGTCAATGGCAATGGCTATTGTAGCATTTTTAAAACTAGAAGAAGCTAGCATAGTAGCATAGTCCACTGCAAGACTTAAATAAGGAGCAAAACTAAATGAACTGTTACAGACAATTGTTCATTAATCTTCACAGTTAGCCTCTTCCAAGTATTGTACAGATTGCATTTCTTTAAAGAGCAAATAAGGTACTTGTTTTGAATATCAGCTGTTTGGAATAGCTGAGCATTTACGCATGCATGTCTGCAGCACGTTCTGTTGGCATATAAATGTGTCAGTATCAAATGAAGCTTCACTTTGTGGGAGCAGAAGGTAAGAGGAGCTGTTGTGACACTTAAAAAGGACTTATGTTGAAGACACAACAAATTTAGCTGCACAGGTATTTTGTAATGACTTTGTAATGACTTTGTGAGCAGGTATGCCCTGTGTTACATAGCCGCCCGTCCATGCTCCCCACCCCCTCCATGGGGGTGCGCTGGAGTTGTGCACTTGAGAGTCCTGGCAGTAGATATTCTTTCAATCTGCACTTCATACCTCTTCCTTACAACCCTCCTAGTAACTGTGCATTTTCCTCTTCAGCTGGGCTGCCTTGCTGCCCTTTGGGCCCAGCCGTCATACTGAAACTGGTAACAAGGGCAGGAGTATGTGGTGGTGAACGTGTGTGGAGGGCAGAGCGATGGAGAACCTCCTCTAAAACCCCACTCTGGCTATGGGGCTTAGACTGTTCATTAATTTCTACATCAGCTTCTACTTCAGCCACTCACCAGCTGTGCAGCAGAGACTCAGCAACTACTGAACTACCTTGAATTCGTGGTGACAGCATTGCCTCATTTTCAGGCTTTGATCTTATATTCACCAGTGCATGTATCATTTCATATATTTTTTGCACTTAACAGAAAATGCAGGTTAGATAGGCTTAGGGTGTGGCAAAATTGCAATGTTTGTACTTTTTTTGTAAATATGGGGATGATTCTACAGATACAAAGATGCACTTTCAGGTAACGATGAAAACAAGTTTGTTGAATGCAACTGTTTAGGGGTTCTCTGACTGCAGCATTCCTTGATCTCCATCCATCTCTAATGCTGTGTTCTCCTTGAAATCCTGTTGGGGGAATGAGAGGTGGAGTCTTCCCCCCAGCGCAGTATGTATTTATAGCTGACTGACTGAAAGTTCATATATATTTTTAAACAATAACAATTGGCTGCTATTCTAAGATTTAGGTTTATTAGACTGATTTTATAATGCATAAAAGTAATGTTAAAGTTTTATTTATAATGTCAACATTTATTGATTTGACACTTGGCTTGTAGGAGAGATCCAGCTCAAAGCTTCCATTCCTTTTGCTATTTAATGTATTTTTTTTTTATCAGTGTAGCCATTGTATGTATGGAATGCAGTGAAATGAATGCAAACTGCTAATCTTAACCTGCAGTTAGACCAGCAGTTTCAATGTTTACAGGACAGTGACTATTGATTGTAAACCCATATATGTTGGTGGAAACAGTGCACTCCTTCCGTGTTTTGGAAGCATTGTTTCTGCTTCCCATGACAATTAATGAAATAGTTGCCTTCTGGTTAGATTCCTGGTTATGTCCCTTTGGAGAGATTTAAGCGCGGATTAGGACTTTCCTGCCGTGGACTCATACGACAGAATTTGTATTGATACAAGTGTTGTACTGAACATGTTTTCTGGAAGATTGCCTTTATTTTTTTGTGAAGATGATTTATGAGAATGTTTTGTAAGAAGATCAGTGTTGTTGAAAAGTTGGTCGGAGGTCTTGAAATAAATGTGTGTAGATATTGAAGTGGTATCCCAAAGCAAATTTTTTTAACAGGGCACTGTTACTGGTGTAGTTATCCCTTTGAGCTCTGCTAGCAATGCATCCATTTAACATGTCACTGTGCACAGCTCAAGCGTGTTATTTAGGAGATGACTTGAAGATGTGGCTTCGTTTATATTGTATGTATCCCGTATTACACCTCTGGCAGCAACTCCTGATATTAACATCAGCTGTAGAAGGCAGAACTTTTCCCCCAAACAAGTCACTGCAGGTTAAAGAGCAGAGAGCCCGCCCTTGTGCCTAACAGCAGGTATGTTACAAGCCTGGTGCCTGTTTGGCCCTTGCAGTCCTCACTGTCCATAGGGTGTGCCACACAGTAGTCCTTTCGCTTTCTGAAGGAAGGCAGGCGCAAATTGACATGTGCCTGTCAAACGGCTTGCCTTGCCATGGCATCCCTTTGTTTGTGCTGCTGATCTTGCCAAATGGGGTAGCAAGAGGTGCTTGAAGAATTACTGAGTATTTATTGTGTAATTTTAGGTGCTTATAAGGCCTTCACTGCAATTTTAAAGCAAACTTCTGGGGATCTGTAACATAGCAATAGCTGTATAACTCCAGCTTTCTGAACATCCCAAAAGCAAGTTATCCTTGGGATAGTTTAATTAGCAATGATGTAGATAGTAGTAATCAATATCTTGAAGCTGCAAGTTCTGATTATTGGAAGGGAGCATCTCTGCTTTGAACGCAAAGCATCACAAAGTTTGTAATTCACTGTAGATTTTAGTGTACCTCCTATATATGAACCACCCACAACGTCTTAACTCTTCTCAAAGTATGGCTTAAGTATTGCTTAAATAAGTGTGTTTTTCACCTCTGGTTATTTAAATCATCCAACTTCAAGCAGTTTTATGAATGCTATTTTAATATCAAGATACTCTAAGATGTCTTATAGCATTTCTTGTGAATGTTCCAATACATTGGTAATAAATCATCTTGGCCCAACAAGCTAAGGTGAGCTGACCATTCAACAGTTTAGTTACTGTCTAGTGCTTATTCTTTGTGTAACTGCCTAATAATTCTCAGAAAAAAAAAAGCCTAAGTATAAGCATTAAAGTGGTTGAAAACTGTTTCCTCATTGTGTGCCTCAGACCAGTAATGCATTATCACACATGTTTACTTGTGGATTGGTCTCAGAAACAGGCTTTTAATTATGTAACTTGTTTCTCAGTGTCTGCCTTGCAAATGAGACACATCACTATGCTGTGGTAACTTGTCTACAAATAACATACCTAGTGTACTAATTGGTCTTAAAAAAAAGTAATTTATAAAAGATGGACTTTTCTCTTATATTTAAACATCTGTTTGTCCTTGGTTATGTTCTTCAAATAATTCTGTATATATTTTGCAATATGTGTTTTGTGTTTAATTTGATTGTACATTTTGCACTGATTTGAAATTCTGTATTCTAAGTATTATTTACAAGTTCCAGAGATCTGTAACTAGAACTTGTCTGTGAAAAATACATCTCTTCTACCCTGGATAGTTGTGGAGTAATCATGCTTTGAATATAGTGAAATACACTTTTGCGGAGAGAAACACACTTCTTTTCAGCTGGGTGTTATTTTTATAGGTACTCTGTAGCCTTCCTGTTTGAGATTCAGTCATGCTCCATGAGAGGGTGGCTGCGTTGCAGTTGTGGTGTTTGGCATGTTTTTGTTTCTAGGATGACACCTCCACGCTAAGTTTTACCCCCTGCAACATCCAGGCACTTCTAGAACCCTTATTTCTGTGGGTAGCACTTACTGTAACTGGTAAAATCCTTCATGTGTTAAGCATTTTTGCTTTGTAAGTTACTTTAATGATGATCCAGGCTTTCCACGGTAGTTTTGTACAATTGCTTGCCCTGTTTGCAGTCCTCTAGAAACACATGACCTGGTGTTTTCAGGCTATGGGGAACAGGCCCATGCGTAGCCCCGTTGTGCTTGGCTCAGGTCAGCAGAGGTGGACCTGGCCTGTACAACCCAAGGGCCAGATCCCATGGACCTTGGCCTGGAGGAGAGTCAGTTGGGGCAAGAGGAAGGGCTCTCCAGGGAGCAGAGCCCAGCTGGAAACTCTGCTCCACTGCGGGTAGACAGCCCACCTTTCCTGGGAGGTCAAGACCTGTAAGCTCCTGGCCTGCCTCTCATAGCTGATGGAGCCCACAATTGGCACAGAGCAATTGTTTCTCCCCACTGTGTTCAACTGTTGATCACAGAACACGGAAGGGCTCGGTTTTGCCCTGGTATCTCAGGGTAAACTTTATTATTCCTTGCTGGGCTGCAAATCAACTAGCTCTGAAGCAGCTAAAACCACATTTAAAAAAAAAAAATATAAAAAAAAAACCTCAGCTCAGGACTACTGTTCTGGGAAAAGAGGGGAAGAAAACAAAGTATTGACCTTTATGTAGAGGAAAAAAAAAAAAACCAAAACCACAAACCACCAAACCTCAAGTGTTCATGATTTAAACAAGATTTTTGCCTACTAGCTTGCCTTAAAAATGGCAGAAAAATTGCTCTTTATTTGTTAATTGAGGAACCTGAAGTAGCATTTTCCACTTACTCTTTCTTGGGGTCATAGTGGTGCTGCTCACTTTGCACAGACTTCTTTTATGCATTACAAGCCAGCACCTATTTCAAATACACAATTACAGGAGCCAGCCAGGCTGTACAGTGGGTAAAACACATGTACCTGGAGGTCTCGGGAAATCTCTGTGGGTGCTGAATGTGGTGAAGTCATTTCAAATGCTGCAGGTGGTACACTTTTGTGAGACAACAGCATGCAGTCAGTTAGCTGAACTTCGTTTTTTAGGAGACATGACCAAAAAATTCATCCTCATACACAGTCCTGAAAAAGAGAAAGTATGATCTAATTCTCCAGCAACTGGCAGAATACACAGTTCAATACACATCCAGCAACTCAGGTGCTTCCAAGATGCCATGATGTTCTGCCTGTATTGATGATGATCTGCCAGTGAATGTTACCCCTGCCCTTCTCTGAGCTGCGAGAACAGCAAGGATCTGGTTTGCAGGCAGAGTGGATGATTTCCAGCAGTCCCTCCCTTCCTGCTCATGTAGGGTTGTGCTTTGCAATCTGGCTGTGCCACATTCCCATCAAGGGGAACTGGTGTCTGAGAATATGAATGATCATTTGGCCATGATAAAGCCAAAAAAACCTTTCAGACAAATAATTAAGTCACAACAAAATTAAACTGAAGGGAAGCTGGAGCCATTTGGTCTATCCAGAACCTGGCTTTCACACCTCTTACCCAAGAAATCCAGCTTAAAAGTCTGCTAGGGGATCACAGACAGAGGAAAAACAACAACAAAACCATTATAGGCAGAGTTTAATAAGAAGGTAGAACAGCCTGCAAGGATCAGCCACAGAGTCTGGCTAGACAAGTGCTCTGACCGGGAGCCTGCTGGCTTAACGTGGGGCCCTTGTAATAAGAGTGCGGCAGGGCAAACGCACCCAGAGAAACTGCACACCACCAGCACCTCACCCCACGTGGGGAAACGGGGCAGGGACAAGCTCTTGTCACCTTCAGGGCTTACCTCAGCCAGCCTGTGCTGTGAATCAAACTGATGATTCACCACAAGCAGTTGCTCTCACAGGCAAGGGCTGGCACTGCTGATGGAATGGTGCCCCCAAGTCTGTGCCAGCTACCTGCAAGGCTGGTGTGAGCCCGCGATTTCTGGAGATGCTGCTCACGCCTCCGCTCATTTGCGCATTGTTTTGAGGTCAGGACCTCCTGGCTCGAAGTGGCTTTCCCTCTTGCAGTTCCCAAAGCACAAACAACTACAGCAGCTCTGGGGACACAAAACGTCCCAGCAGCAACAACATCAGCCATGGATCTTGCCAGTCTTGCTTCAGACTGGCCAAGTTGAAGCAAATTAATCCAGTCACGTGGGCCACTACACAGCCTTGCATTCAAGCTCCTGCTCCCACATCTCTGTCACAGCAGGATGGCTTAGTGTCCTCTCCTCTGCTGCAGCAGCCTCCTCGACAAAACAGGGAGCAGAGCTGGCAGCAACAGTCTCCTGTGACTCTCAGGCTCGTAAGCCACAGTCCCCACAGCTGCACCCCAACATCTCCTGTCCGAACAAAACTTCTGGACACTGAGGGGGCTGGCAGAGTCTGCAACAAAGGTGTGGAAAGAGACCTCACTTAGGACACGCCAGAACTGAAGAGCCTGCATCACCCCTATTACAGATGAGGAGACTGCTTCAGTCAACAGGGAGATACTTTTTCCCTTTGTACTCTTCCACTTCAGCTTCCCAGCCTTTGGCTCCTGCTGGAACTTCCATCTTCCTCCTAACACCTTATCAGCCATTCCCTTCCCAGGACTCCTTGTCACTCCTTGTCACTGCTCTGCACAATGGCTTGCCATATTTGCTCTCCTCTACAAACATTTAACAGGTTTTTTTAGGCTTATTTGGGTTATAATTGAATATTGTGTGGATTTTTTTTTCCATCTCTTTAAATTTGTAATGGTGGTGTGTCAGCAGCTCTGCTCATAAACTTTAAACTGCAGCCTGCTAAAACCTGTCCAAAGTCTCAGTTATATCTGCCTGTTAGAGGGAACTGCTTTAGTTTCTGTTAATTATAAATATCCTCCCAGGTGTCTGCCAAGTTCTATGACAAGTGTTGGCACAAAACGAAGCAGTGTCATTAAAGTATCACACTGCTAAAACTGGGACCTTAGTTCTGGCAACTCTTTTTTATAATCAAAAAAGGGCCATTTGCTGCTGGGCACAGCTTTATGATTTTGCAGTCTAGGTAACTGTACTCACTGTTAACCTGGAGGTTGCTGCCCTCTTGCTGTCTGACTGAAGATAGCAAAACCCTCCACTGAATAAGGAAAGGGTTTCAGGAAGCCCTGCCCAGTCACTGGACGTGCAATTGCTGGGGGTTAAAAATCATTGTAAGAGAAATGGTGTACTGTAGTTATGCAAAGACACTTATGCTCTAACTGTTTTGTTCACGGATAAAAAAAAAAAAGCTTGTTCTGTTTTTTATAAAGTCACGCTCCTCTGAAGTTATCACAAGTTTAGGGAGGAAAAAAAAGGCAGTAAGGTGGAGTGTTGAGGCCACAGGTTTCTGAGGCTGCTCTCCTAGTGTCTCCAGAGCTTTCTTTGATGGTTCCTCCACTCTTCTCCGTGGTTCCTGTCTCCATCCCCACTACAGGGTGCTTCCCTGCACCAGGACATGTTGTTGAACCCAGACACCCACCGCCCATGCTGCAAGCTGCAAGTGGTGCCATGCCATGCTCCAGCGTGGAGAGTGTGGGCTAGCCAGCTTCTTCTGATCCCACCCCAAGAAGAAAGCGAGTGCTAGGGCTGCACCTTGGTGGAGACAGAAAGCTCAGCCTTTTCCCATAGTAATGTTCCCAGAGGCTCCTACTTTGTCCTGCCCCTACAGAGGACTGTTGCTGCCGAGTATGTATCACCAATGGGTCTTGCTGTGTCTTGGGCAGCAAGGTGGTCCAGCCCCCAGAGCAGCATGCAGCACTGCCAGGAGGAGCAGCAGGAGAGTGTGGGGTGCTGCTTCGCAAGTGCCATTCCCCTCTGGAGCTGGGTATGCATGCTGGGGAAGGACTGGCAAGCTCTGCCCTGGGGATGGCTCACTTCTCCCCAGTGGCCCCACAGAGGAAGGGCACAAGGGACCTAGTCCCCTGTGGGGGAAAATTTGGCACAGGGAGCCTGGCTTTCTGAAACCTGCCTGCATAGCAATGCAGGGCAGCCCAAGGCATGGACGGGAGGGCAGGCCCCATGGTGCTCGGCTTGGGGCGAGCTGGGGAGGACGTTGTCTTACAAAGGCAGCAGGGGCCAGGGCCCACAGCGCCCAACACAGGGAGGCCCTGGCAGTTCGCAGCATGAGGGCCAAGCCCCACCACTCAGCAGTGGGGAACAAAGCCTGGCACTGCTCCAGGGCCAGGTCCTGGGGTGCTGAGAGCAGGGGCAGCCTTAGTGGCAAAGGTCTGTCTGCCTTCAACAACAGAATTCATAAATCTCCTATTCAAGTAGGAGCCTGAAATTCACAGCTCAGCATGGCTGAAGGACACAACCACAGCACTCTGCACAGGGACATGTGGTGGACAGTGATGGCACGACCCCAGGCCAAACCCCATGGGCCTTGGCTTGGAGGGAGGTGGGGAGCAAAAGCCTTAAAGGCCCGAGGGCCAGGGTCCAAGGTGCACATGGAAGTTGGTGAGGTGAGGGTCTCCATGGCCTGAGGACTTGGCTGAAGGAGGACCTGAGGTGGAAGGACCCGCAGAACAAATCTCTCCTGCACAGCTGAGCAGCTTGGCCCTTCTCTCCTCTGCACAGCAGCGTCGTCAACAAAACAGGGAGCAGAGCTGGTGACACATTTCTCTGTTACAGCTCTACCCAGCTCACTCAGAAGCAGAAGAACAGGGGTTCACTCAGCCCACACAGGTCATTAGGAGCTGTGGTGCAGGCAGAGGCCTATCTCGAGTCTCCTCCCTCCTGCTGAGGCGCCAGCCTCACTCTCCTCACCTGCCACACGCAGCACATCTCTCTTCCCCGGCCTCTAACACCAAACCCTCCACTCCTCACACTGCCACTGACAGCTCCTCCGGCTTCCTCGCTGCTCCTGCCGCTGCTCTCCTCTCACCCACCTCAGCTTCACAGACTCTGGCTCCTGCTGCCATCACCGCTTGCCTCTTAACTCTTCCAGATTTCTGCCCGGGCACGTCCAAGCAGCTGCTGCTACAGCCACAGCCCAACGGCCTGTAGACACGAGGAGTGTCTCCTGCCCTTGAGAGGAGCCCTGCCCCGGAGGAAAGCCTCAGCAGATCCACCCAGCAGCCCCAAGGATGCCTCCCCCCTCCACCAGCACCAGCTTGCCAGGAAACTTCCCAAAAAGCACCACCAGCAGAGCACTGCCACAGCAAAGGGCCCTTTGCAGCCAGCAGGAAGGTTACGAGGCCGTGCTATCAGCCTTCAGCACGCTACGCTCTCAGGCGCAAACGCTGAAGCAGCTGCTGCTCTCACGAGCGCTCCGAGCGCATCCTCATCTCCCCCGCGGGCACCCAGACCCCTGAAACAGACACAGGACTCATGCAGGCAACCGGGGCAGGATGTGCCTGCCTTCTGCGGGTCTTCCAGAAAAAGCAGGCACCACGGCAGGATTAAGCTGTCACTCTGCTCCGTGCCACTTCACAGCTATGCCGTGCGGAAGCGGCACACCGCTGCCGTTTCCATTCAACGCAAGGCTGACTTCTAACCCACCCCAGTGACCCGCAGAGGATTACCATCACAATCACAGCTCCAGCGGACTTAGCGCTGCCACAATGAGGGGACAGCAAGCACTTTCTCGCCACCATCAGCTGATGGCCCAGGGCGCCCGACAACAACACAGAAAGAGAAATGATGGGGCAGCAGTTGGGTAAGCCACCTGGATTACAGAGGCTCAACGCGGGCCGAAAACCAGCGTGTACCGCTAACCCAGCAAAACGGCAGCTCCAGCCCCCAGCTCAGTTCACCCAAACACCGCCCGGCAGCTGCTGGGTCCCAGCAGGCCGGCAAGGGCCACAAACGCTGCAGCAGAGAAGTCAGGCAAGAGGCAAAGAGCAGTCACCTGCAGACAACCGTGACCCTGAGAACGCGGCATCGCCTCTCACCTACACACAAACCTCCTCCTGCTTTCTAGCGCGCTGGCCACAACAGCTCCCTCCTGGGCCTGGGAAACAGCGACACGCCACGCACCCTTGGTGTGACGCCTTTGACCAGATTTCCCCCCAGAAGACACGGGAGCAGGCCCAGAGCACAGGGCAGCTGCGGCAGCATCGAAAACGCAAATGGTTGCCCGCCTCCCTTCTGGGTACTGGCCCACATTTAAACTTCACTTTCGGCAAGCGCAGGAGCCGGGATTCCCATCTCCCAAAATGCACTGCTGGCACGGCAGCATCCAAGGGTCCACCCCACTTCATTTCACCTCGCTCACACACACACTCACGTGCATACACTGACCTGTTTACCACAGTGACGTGCCTCTGCATGGGCATTTCCTTAGGTGGTCCACTCCCGGCGGCTGGAGATACGGCAGACCGGGCGCTCTCCATAGTGGGTTTCACCACTCCACACGCCACTCCTCTGCCTCGTGACGGGCGAGGAGCAGGTTTCTTGCTGCCTTCCTCCGGCATGCTCAAAGACCTGGGCTGTCGCAAAGTTCCTTTGGGCTTTCCTAAAGAGTTTGCAGATGTAGCCGTGAGTAGCACCCAACCCAGACTCTTCTCGAGCACAGCACGTGACTTCCTCCAGGGAGTCCATACTTTCCAAAAAATAGTTAACAGAAGGATGCTCTCAGCCATAGTCGTGGGTCTCTGCTACTGCACTGTAGCTCACACCCAAGGACTCACAAACCGCAATCTCCACCACCACACTGCAGCAGGGCAAGAGACAGGAGACCTGTCTCCCCTCACTCTTGGAAAAGCCATGCACCTGTGAGGTGCCACAGCAGGCCACGTCTCAGCTAGAATCCATGGGCAGCCTGCCCTTTACCAGACAATGGCAGCAGCAGCTCCCAGAGGTGTAGCACATGCAGCCTAACCCCCATCTCCCTGACCACCTCCGGCACCGCCACACAAACCGCTGCTTCTTCTCTGCTCTGGCTTGCAAGCCTCCTCCTCCCAAACTCCCACCACACAGCACAGGTTACCAAACCACACCTGCAGAGCAACACGCCACAATGGCCTTCGCGCCACACTGGGACAAACTAGCTTTTGCGTCACTTCACTGTTTTCTTGCTGGCTGCACCAGACCAATTTTGGTGGGCTCAAACGCTTCCAAGGGGTATCGCCGTGCAAGACACTGAACCGATGTGCATTTTCGGTCGTTGTTGTTTGAGTGGGATATGAGTCACCAGTTCAGCTTCCCAACTAGAGGGGAGATTGTCAGTGTGGTTGCCGGAGACCAACAAGCAGCAAACCTCTCCTTACAGACAAGAACAGGGGAATACAAACAAACGGCGAGACCCACTGTCACTCCAAGCTGACAACTGAGCTTTCCCTGGGCCTGACCCCGGGATACCCCACTGACGGCCACACAACAGCAGCACCGCAGCAAGGAACAGCTGACCCACAGGCTCTGGGAAAACACTGCTGCAACAGCTTACGCAAGAAGGCACAGATGTACAAAGCAGTCCCTGGGCACCAGCAATGCCGTGGCACCAGGGCACTCGCAGCAGTAACAGAAGCTGCTGAAACAGCCGCAGCTGAGGCTCAAGGAGCTCCTTCCACTGCGAGAGCACGGCTCACCCCTGCCACTCCACACTCAGCCAAGCTCCGCCTCAAAGCACGAACAGGCGCGCTGCCACACTTTTTACCCACATCTCAACCACCTTTCTCACAGAAGCACAGGCAGGTGGAAGTGAAGCCAAGCATCCTCCAAGAACTTTTCTTCCAAGATCATTCACATCTCACGTAGCGCTTGAGAAGGGCTTCCTCCCTGACCGTGGCTTGCAAGCACAAGCACCCTTGTCAGCAACACTCCCTGCTCCCAGGAACTCTTCAGCAGAACCACACCACTCACGGTCACTACTGACACAGCCTCACAGCCAAGACTTCTGCTCCAGCAGCTGCACAGTGCTTTCACAAATGCTGGCCCTCCACACCTGCCTGGGGCTTACCTGCTAATGTGACTGGAGAGGTGTTCTTCAGCCTCATCTGGCAGTTCACTTGCCGACCCATTTTCCGCTTGGAACTCCGCTGCCGGGCCACCAGTTGAGCAATTGGCACAGTCTCGCTGCAAGCAACAGCGTGGCAAACGACCTGGTTGGAGTAGGAAGGGGACAGGGGGGAAAACAGTCACTGAGGCCCCAGCTCATCCACAGCCCTCAGAAGGACTGGTGACTATTTCCATGCCTGTACCTGCTGGGTCATGCAGGCCTGCAGGCACTTCAGCAAAGGCTTCAGCAGCAGACGCAGACCTTGGAGATCCCCCTCTCCTTTCGCAGTGCACCTCAGAAATCAGCAAAGCAGACAGACAGAGCCGTGCGCTTCAATGACCCACAGCCATGGTGGTCTTAGGGGGCTGGGAGAAGCAGCTGCTCCCACAGCTGTGTTGAGTACCTTTCCCAAAGCAGAAAATTTGTATCAGACCTGGTACTGGTGGTGTACGTGATTACCAAGGTACATAAGGTCAGCTTTGTTAAACTTGTTTGGTCTGGGTTTTTGACTCACAGTCCCAGAGATACAAGCCCGCAAGAGACTGCACCATGGTGAACATGTCCATTCACCTGCTCACACTAGCAGGTGGCCAGCAGCAGCCTTTGTAAACCAAAGCCTACCTTAACCTTCCTGGATTTATTTTTTCTGTGTTTATTGAGAATGTGCAAGTCTTTCAAAGTCGTAGGCAAATACACAACCATTTTTGTTGCAAGTGCTCGATATTACCCAACATGATGAGATCTCCCCCAGGTTTCCACTGTTCTTCAGCTGCCTGCACAGGGCTAAGGAACATATTGGGCATAACCAAATTATCGTAGGCAAGTAACTGTCTGTATTTGCTCCTTGTGTCAGGCTCGGTCTGCAGCAAGACCATGCTGCATAACCTGGGGAACTGCACAAACGGATGTGTTCCCAGACATCAGTAGAGTGAGGCAGCTGATGAAGCTGCCCCTGCCCACTCCTCACTGTCCCAGCCGCCAGACCATGGTTCAGACCAGGTTGAAGGCAGCTCTGTGACTCACTCACCAATAGCTGAGAAAGGAGCAGCTTCCTAAACTGCCTTCTCAGCCGTTCAGGTTTGCATGCTGTAAGTATCCTCAGCAGTCTGCCCAGGTTACTCTCCATCTCATGGTCATCTTACAGCAAAGCACGGGGAACAGGTGATTAAAGTGTTAAGCTTCAGCTCCATGCCCACAGCTTCACTACCATAACTGTGTAGACACGCCCAGAAGAAACAGAAAACAATTACATTTAAGAAACACATCCCTTTCCCATCTTTCCCTGAGATTTTGGTTGGACTTAGGACTAAGTTGCATTAAATATATATATACACAGAGAGAGGAAGTCCTGACTGGACAGATAAAGGTAGAGTTGAACTGCAGACACCTAGTTCAGGCCAATTCCTGTCCACAGACATTTTAAGGACCACATGAGAAAGAAGGTTTTGGGGTGCAAGACACAGACCTCTCACTGTCTGGAGAAACAAGGCAATGGGTGCTCCTTCACTCTTTCATGCACATGGTCCTCTCTGTCTTCTGTCCCTGACTCCATGCCCTGAGTGTCCGATATCCATCATTGTGTTCCTGCACTCTCACTTTCTGGCTTTGCTTTGGGCACAGTTTCTTCCAGATTAGTAGTTTCTGTCCTTGTTCTTTCAGGTGTTCTTGCTGTAGTCCTTCTGCAGTATTCGAACTTGCTGGCCTCTCTCACAACTTTTAAAGCCTCTTTGCCTTTTTTGTGACTTGCCACTGCCCTAACATCCTCCTCTGCCCTCTTCTTTGGCTCTTCTGCCTGCTCCTGCCTCTGGTTTCTGATCATCTCGCTATCACTATAGCTTTGATCCCACACTCCTTCCCAGTGCTGGAGTCACGGCCACCTCTTGCCATAGTGGGAACAAGCCTTGGGGCTGCTTGCCTTCCTCCTCCTGAGCAGCTCGGGACTCCAGGCGAGCACTGCCTGCTCCTGCTGTGAGCAGAGCAGGTTTGGACACAGTCCCTGGCACAGTAACCAGCTACGTTGTCCCTTGGCCTCCCCTATGGCTCCATCTCCTTCTAAGGGTAGTGGGGGAGCAGCTAGAGCAGATACAGCTGGTCTCCTTCATCAGGAGGAGTGTGGGGAAAAGACCCTACTGGCTTTGCCAGGGCTTCATCTCGACAGACACTCTAGACATGCTCCATCATCAGAGCCTCCCCACAGCTTCTGGGGAGACCATGATGCTGCAGGGACCTCATGGGTGATGGTGTATGAAGTGCTGGGAGGCTCCCTGTGCTGAGGGACCTGACAGCTACCAGTACAGGATGGACTTGGGGCTGGTGCTGGAAGTGTGGCTGCCAGAGTGGCAGCTGCCAAGCTCATGGAGCCTTTTGTCCCCCACCACACACAAGCAGGAGAGGAATGCGCTGAGGAGTTAAGCAGAAGCTCCATGTCCTTGAGGCTTAGAGGACAATAATGGAGTGATTGACCACAACTGTTGCAAAACAAGCCAAATTCATTTCAATACCAGAAGGAACCAGAGGATGCCTTTGTTTCAGACAAACTGGCTGAATCAGCTAAGCATGAAGAACAGTTGTATAACTGTCTGTCCCTGACTTAAAGAAATGCAGAGTACAAGCACAAAGTGGGAAGAGGGGACACAGACTTCACATTGCAGACTCCATGGCAATAAACTCAAACAGACCAGCATAGGGAGTGTATATGTGGCTTATCCCAACAATAAGTGCAACAATGTCAAAAACAATGAACAAAGGACCTCTAAAGAGAGAGCTCCAGGCTTCAGCTGGCTGCAAACCTCATATCACTTCCTGGCAATTAGGGACAGCCAGTGTTGTGACAATAAGCATGTTCTAGGAATCAGTAATGAGATTCACAACTATGTTGTGATTCCACAGTATACTGGAAATGCAATAGTCTGCAAAATGTAATGTGTACTTATACTGTGATTGCCGTATCACCGTACTAAATGGAAAACACTTGTAAATGCAAATAGCCTCCAATGAGTAAACTTTGTATTAAGCATTGGATCCTCCATGAGTGGAGTATCTAAAAAAGCCTGGTCAGAGAATACTGGACTCTGACAGGGAGCAGTTTCTGGAGGCTGGCATGGTTGTGGCAGTAGGCAGCTGTCATGATATCTTGGAGTAATCCTGAGCAGTGAAAGAGTGAGAGAGCTGCCCGCTGGCCAACCACCACCTATATACTGAGCATGACATCTATGGTATGGAATACTTCCGTTGGCCAGTTTGGGTCAACTGTACTGGCTATATCCCTCGCAGCTTCTTCCACCTCCACATTAGCGAAACCTGAGAAGCTGGAGAAAGACCTTGGTCTCTTTAGCAACAACTAATAACATCAGTGTATTATCAACATTCTTCACATACCAAATCCTATACTAAATCCAAATACAGCAGCTAGCAGGAAGAAAATTAGCTGCATCCCAGCTGAAACCAGGACACCATCTTCTGCCCCTCTGCATCGGGCACCAATCATCCACATTTGGAACGCTGGAGGACACAACCAAAGCTGAACCTGTGGGATCTAAAGGTTTCAAATATGCAGCATTATTCGAGGTGCCCACATAGACACACGGCACCCGGAGCTCGGCAGCTGCCTGGGTGCAGCCAAGCAGGTACAGCCCCGCTGAGAAGGTGCTGCAGGCCCAGGGCAGTACAGACAAGGCCCCAGTGATGCCTAGGCACCCACCAGCCCCTCCTTGCTGGGGCGTGCACCCATGCAATGGTTTTGTACAATGTTTTTTGCAAATATAGAATTAATTATAATTAACTTAAAACCATCATTCTTTGTTGAAGAGATGCACATTCCTCAGTTTCTCCGTCAAGATGGTGATTTTAGCTGCTGCCTTGTCCCAGGACTGAGGTTCCACCGGCCCCGGCTGAAGAGGGCACGGTGAGCTCAGGCGGGAGGACCCCAACCCCGGCAGTACCGGCACAGCCACAAAATGGCTGCCGCCGCCGCAGCGGGGCGCCCCCCTCTGGCGGCCGACGTGGCCCCTTCCCGGCGGGCGGGCGGGAGGAGGCAGCTGACGCGCGTGCGCCGCGAGACGCCTCGGGCCGGGCAAAGGCGTGGCAAGGCGGCCCCGCGCGCATGCGCGCAGGTCGCCGCGGGGCGGGGGCGGCTGGCGCGGCGCAGTTGCCGGGGGGTTGGGACTCAGCGGGCGGGGCTGGGTGGGGCCGGCGGCCGGTTACTCGGCGTGAGGGGGAGCGGGCGGCGGCGCGGGGCCGTCCCGTCGCAGGGAGGCGGCGGCGCTCGGCCCGGCTCCGGCTCCGGCTCGGCCAGCAGCGGCAACGGCAACGAGAGGGGAAGCGGCTGTGGCTGGTGTCTGAAAGCCCCCGGGTTGAGGCGGTGGTAAGGAAAGAGCGGAGCCCCGCCGGGCGTGAGCCCTCTCGGGCCGGGGGGAGAGGCAGTGCGGAGGGCGGGGCTCTGCCGGCCGGCGAGAGGCCGCTTCTCCGCAGCGGCTTCCGTGTGACAGAGAAAGTGTCCCGGCTTCGGCGGGTTAGTGACTACGTTGTGCCTTCCGAGGAGACTTGTGTTCCACCGGGTTGTGTCTGTAGGCTTTTAAAAGTGTGGTTCCTGGGGAGCTCGTCCTTCTCAGAAGGAAAACTGTCCGCACTTCCTTCTTCTGTTAGCCTGCTTTGCAGCTGGAGGCTGGGGATCTGGTTTAATTAAGCATGCCGAAAAAAGTTTCTGCTCAGGTGCCGGGGAAGACTGGTTTGAACGGTGTGCCCTGGCTCTCTGACGGAGGCTCCTGGGGCCGTGTTTGCAGTGAAAAGTCTGGAGGCACTGAGCCGCTGGGTCAATGTCGTAACTGTTGAGTGACCCAAGTTCACAGCAGCTGACTGTAAAAAGGATTGTTAAAAAGCTTCAGAAGCTGCTCTGAGCTATGTGGCTTTCTGCTGATGCATCAGTGTGTTACTTATGTGACCATTACTGCGTTGCAAGCCTTCTGCCTTGCTGCTAGCTGTAGGAATGGGAACCTCTTTCGGGTGTAAGTTGAAGACTGCTTTCAGTTTAACCTTTGTACCCCAGTATATATCATGTCCTTTACCTAAGTGAATTGTCCGCATGACTGCTTCTCGTAATATAATTTAGGAGGAAATATTTTATGGTATCCTGTTTGCTATTTCTGCTCTAACTCAGTTCTTTAGTATTGGTGTACCACAGAACTAACTGGCTGGATGTTGTCCCCCCCCCACATCCCTGCCTCCTGTCTATTTTTATTGAAGTTTCCTCATTTGAATCAACTTTTGAAACTGCCTTCCTGAGTAATTCTAAGGGGTTTTTTTTGTTGTTGTTACTCTTTGCACAGTTATAATGGATATTGTGCTAATTTTTTCTGAGCAGTAGGTAAAATTCAGGTAGCTCAGGTAAAGAGCTTTCAAGAGCCATATTAACAAAATAAGAATTTGAGTATATTATTTAAAAGTAAGAGTAGAAGAAAAGACCCCCCCAAAAGCTTCTCACTGACTATTCTATGTCTCTTGTATGTGTGTGACTTGGAACACAGTTGGAGGCAAACCTGTATTATTTGGTGTACTTCTTAATGTTTAGGTGTTTGGGCTTTTTTAATACGATCAAAACTTTAAACCGCTTATGCTTTTGTCCAGCACATGACACTGAGTGGGTCCAGAGGAGACAGGGACTCCCCAGATCTTTTCCTTGTGGCAGGTGATGACCACCTGCTCTCACTCTTTGGGGAGCATCCTGTGAAGCTCTATTCACTAGCTGCTAAGCCTCTAAAAAGATGGGGGAAGGATCCAAACGTCCAGTGTAGCTTCTGCCCATTGCCATCTGGAGGTGTGCAAGTGCATCTGTTCAGTGTACGCTCCTCCTTCTGAGCACAGTAACACTGTGGCCTGTAGTTGAGCAGGGGATGCTGTGAAGGTAACTGTGGTAGAGGTTGTTCCAGGATCAGCCGTGAAACACAATGGGTCTGGCAAGGGCAGGAAGTGCTGAGATAAGGAGCTGGAGTACCTTTGGCCTGTGAGCTGGATTGTGTACAGGCATGGTCTTTGCTAAACACCATACGGGTTTCCAGCCTGTCAGAGAGACAGTGGCTGAGCTGATTTCAGTAATAGCCTGCCTGCCCCCTGAGGTGTGAATGGAAGTTTGGTGTGGAACTAGTTATGCTGAAATTTCTGTGATTGTTCCTGCCGAACCACTTGTGTGTAGCAGCTTGTTGAACCGTGCATGTGTAAACAGATTGTATAAGCAGGGCTGTCTCTAAAGATGTAGGTGTGTGGGTGTACCTGTGTGTAAATATACGTGTACGCACACAGAGACATGGTCAGGTTAGTAAAGTGCTGTGTGTGCCTAAAGTAAAACTGTTCAAGGAATGGTGAAGAATAGGACTTAATGCTATACTTCCTTGCCCAGCACCTGGGTTGGGCTGTTGTGAACTTGGGTGCAGGAAGTTGGAGAGAGTCTTAGTGTCCGTGTGTAGACTGAGGCTTGTGGCATGGCGTCTGAAATGTGCCAAGGCTTGGGCTTTCTCTTCCTTTTGGACTTGGTGTGTTATCCAGGGTGATTTCACCTAAAAAAGGGAAACAGTGAGGGGAGAGGGGCTGCTTCTGCAAAGCAATAATGCAGTTGCAGGCAACTGCCTGGTGCTGCCGCCATTTGGAGAGAGCACTGTGCAGGTATGTGACTAGCAGCTGTTTGCTGTTGTGTGCTTGGAAGTGAGGGACTCTACTGCTGTGTCTTGAGCTGGAGAGGCTTGAGGAGAGTGAGTTTGCTTTCTCCTGACCCACTGACTCTGCTTGTGTTGCACATAGTTGCTGGGGGGTAAAGGTGAGGTGTTTCATGCACATGAGTGTGCTCAGCATTAGGACTCAATCCTGTGAGCAGCACATGCTTTGAGAGAGTTTGGTCTGGCTTTGGTTGACAGTGATGGAGAGGAGGTTTCTCTGGTGAGACTGCCCCTGCGGCGAGTGAGCGTCTGCAAGAAGAATGCCTGCTCAGGAGCGCTTGAGCCCAGAGCTTCCTGACTTTGCATGAGTGTAGCTGTCTGGCCCTGGAGAAGCCCTGAGTATGCACATACCTGTGAACTGAGGGGGGTGGGAGGGCTTTAGGTGGCTCTGGCACTCGCTTTGAAGCTGCCTCCTGAACTGCTCAGCTTTCCCGGGCGAGAGCCCTTGCTGGCAGGTAAGTCTTCTCCTGAAGCATCCCACCAGCGCTCTAGCAGCCTTTGGCTCCAGGGAGGATGCTGTCAGAGATGAAGCAGTGGACTGCTCATGCCTTTACCAGTGCTCCAGTGGCAGGCGTGTGTTTCTTCGGGGCAGTCACCTGGCAATGGGACGAAGCGGTGTTGGCACTGGCTCTGTGGCACTCCTGCTGCATGCAGCCCCCAGCTTGCAGGGAGCAGGTTTCACTTCTGTTGGGTTTTCTCTCTGAAGAAGCATCTGTGGAGTCAAGGCGTCGTGCACCGGTGGGTAAGATGTGGCATGGCCTGGGTGCATGCAGTTTACATAGCAGAGCTGATGTGTCCTGTAGTCATTGGTGGAAGGATGTGGGTTTGCATGACCTGGTGTGATGGTGGGGCACGAGGGGAGGGAGCACCGGAGGCCAGGGTGGGGCCCAGTGGGTCCCTGCCCTGCTTCTAGTGGAAGTCCTGGTTCTGCAGGCAATGACTGGGGTCAATTCCACGGCAGCCCTGCCTCTCTTCTGGCCACATGGTCTGACATGAGGGGCTGGCAGGGCCAGCCAATGCAGAGGGGCTACTGTGCTCCTTCAGCTGCTTTTCTTGACATCATCATGCCCTGTGTTTCATGTCACCCTATGCTTGGCTGGCAGGACCAGGCCACTACAAGTCTACCCAGAAGTATCAACATCTCCAAAGATGAGCCATTGAGCCACTGAATCCTTGCTTGTTTGGGGAGGGAGATTGAATGGTAGAAGCTGATATTCTTAGCCTGTGTATATAAAAATGCTTTTTTTTTTTTTTTTTTTTTTTCTTTTGAGGTGGAAGTGGTATAGGTGAAGATGCAGGAGGCTGAACTTAGTGCAAAAACACTGCGAGCTGTTCTTCATCCCTTTAAAAATGGCGTACCTTTGTCAGAGCTTCAGAGTGAATACAAATCCCTGACGGGTGAGTGGATTCCTTTCAGGCACCTAGGACATGGCACACTGGAAGGCTACTTGCAGAGCATCCCAGGAGTGGTCAGAATGGAAAGGAACAAAATGGGAGAGGTAAGAATTGATTACAGTTCAGAAATGGCTTTTGTGTTTGTAAAGTGTGCACGATTCATAACTTTGCCTCTGCTTGTGCCATGGATTTCTGAGAAAAGTACTGTAGCATGCATGTGGTGCACTAATACTGAGAGAAATGGAACCTGTGATGTAGACCAAGGGCCACTTATTTTCCTGCCTTTGCATGCTGACCAGGAAGTTGTGTTTGCAAAAGGTGGAAGGTTTTTTTCCCAGAAACAGGAGTTCTCTTGGGAAAGATAGTTTGTGTTACTGTAGAGCTCTGGTCTCTCTCTCAGCATCTCTAACTCTGGAGGGGATATTGGTGAGTTGTCACGGGGCCTTAAAGAATGTTAACTCGTGTGTGTGTGTCTTTATCATCTCTTCAAGGTGGGGTTTAGCATAATCTTTTTCCTAGAAGCGCTCTTGTTTGTCATCAGTTGCAGTGCCACAGGACTGTGAAGAGTTGCCAAGGTGAGGAAGAGCCTGTGTAAGTGAGGTGTCTTGGTGCAAGAGTTGCAACGCCTCAGCTTAGCAAGTGTGCAAGGGACAAGCACAGAGGTGAAGGAGAAGGTGGAGCAGAGCTCAGCAGAGAATGTTAGTGTCGTGGGAGAGTTTTCCCTTGTTCCTGGCCTTGCTGCACCAGCCTGTGTCTCCTGGTGGCTGCCAGCTTGGAAGCTTGCCAGGACCACAAGCCTCCTTATCCAGTAGTGTGGAGTTCCTGGTTTTGTGTTAGAAGGCATTCCGTTGGCAGTTAGTGTTGCTGCATGACTTGTAGACGATCTGCTTGAGTGGAGAGCTTGAAGCCTCTCCCCTCTTGGGGCTATGTCTGGGTTCCTGAAGTCTACGTAGACTGTGGGAGAGCAGAACACTAGCAGATGTTTGGCACAATGTATGGCTGTCACAGCAGGTCTGGACAGACAGGACTTAAGGCTGAGCTCCTTTGTTGGCTCAGCTGGATCGAGATGGCATCTGGGAACTCAGAAGTAGATCTTCATGGTTAGGTGTAAAGAGTGCGACAAGAGGTGTCCTCGGCTTTGTGCTGATGTCTGGAAATGTGATTGTTTTTAAGCAAGAGATTCCCTTGCTGGATTTTTACAACTGTCAGAATTCACCCTTTTGCAGCAGATATCTAAGTTTGGGGTTCTTTTTTGTTTCCTCCAAGCCTGCATTGGCTGCAGCTGCATCAGTAACATGAATGCAGGTACCCCTGGGAACTTTTGTGATGCTGCAATTTAATGCTTCCTCATGGTAACTGTAGTAGATAGCCATCTGTTTCTAACCAGAGCCTTGCAGAGGGTGTAATCTGGTATCCTCCCATTCCCTTGAGAGCCTTGCTTATCCTCTAATACGATGTGTGCTAAAAGCCTTGTGGACTCTTGGATAGCACTAGAGGCGGTGCCTTCTCTGTGGCAGCTGTAAGGAGGGAGTGAAATGTGGCTTTAGGAGGTGGAAGATGAGAAAACTACTAAACAGGAGCCTGGAGGTACTTCAGAGAATTTGCTTTGGTTTAGGAGTGCCGACTATGCTCTGCATGACTGAAGCAACTGAGAGGAGGCACCCTGTGAACACTTGGGAGGTAGAAGAGACACAAACACCACAGCCAGGTTGCTGTTTGATGACCCCGCTGCCACTGTCCAGCGTGTCCCCTGGGCAGACATTGAGCAGAGGGTGGCAAGTGTGGTTATGCACTGGCATGGGGTGGTAACTACCTGGGATTGCTCCTGCATGCTTTCCTGATACAGGACGTGGGCAGTACCTCAGTATAACGCTTTGCTCTTTGTTCACGTCTCTCCAGAATATTTGAGCTCCATTACAAGCTGCAACCATAGATCAGAGTCCACACAAGCCTGCTACAAGAGCACACAGTCAACTGGTCTCTATTCCTGGCTTTGGGAGTACTCTGACCTCCCAAAAGGCTGCCAAGACTCTTGCCTCTTCCTTTAATCCCTTTGGGTACAGGAAGGAAGACACATTTGCACACATAGGTCTGCTAGCAGCTGATGATCCTGGCTACAGGCTAGGTAGTCTTAAAAGGACTTTACTTGCTGCTAGACCATCTGTCCAAGATATGCCACAAGAAACACATTCAACAAGGAATACTATAAAGTGAGCAGTAAATAATACGAATTGATCTCAGAGTGCTACATGTTACATGCTCCTTAAAGGATTTGGGAGATGAGTATTGCCTGGGTAACGGATGCTGAACAGACTGGTTGTGTTGGGAGGGTGATGATATAAATTGTCCCCTGTTCCTTTTACTGCTGAACACTAATTTAGCATTTTGGAATGTAGGAAAGATGAACGCTGACAACTATTCCTTCATGTGATGTGTACGTTTTCATACAGTTTTCATAGAGGATGAGGATTAAATTCAGTATGCAGAAAACACTGCAGGGGGACTCAAGTTGAAATACTGTGCACCTGCAGTAGGTGGTTGTGTCATTTCAAGGAATATTGCTTTGCTTCACTTCATATTCAATTACAAGCAGTGTATAATTCCACGTTTAACTTCTGTGCAAATAACTAGGTGCCTCCAAAAAGAGGAATTCAAAGACTGCTTTGCTCTCCTGCAAGTGAATTAATCTACCCCATCTCTTTTTACATTGGAATTCATTCTAACTCAAGCCATTATTTTCGCTAAACTTAAAGTCACTATGATATGAAAACAAGGGAAGAAAATGCTGAAAATAACTTAAAACATTAGTGATAGGAAAAACCTGAAATGTACCAAAGATGTGAAAACATTCATAGTTACGAAGCTGTGATAAACTGTGTATGAACACAAAATCTTTTATGTTGGGACCTTGAGAACAGAGCAGGGCTTAAGGTGGTCCATCCCACATTCATCCATGTTATAAAAAGGGAAATGCCTGTTAGCCAGAACGACAAAAGCCCTCGTACCCTTCTCTGGAAATGGGCACTGAAGTGCCTGTACCCGACTGCCCGCAGCATGGGGCACAACCAGGAGGAACTGGGGGTCTGTGTGCTGTTCAGGGCTGCGATCCCATTGGGGTTATGGAGAGCTGTTGCCACAGCTCATGCAACTGGCATGCTGCTGGGGATGGACAGAGGCTGTTGAGGAATGATGGACTGGAATGGCAGGGAGGAGGAGTTTCTGTGAACCCCTCCAGCATGAGGGCAGAGGGGATGCTTGGAGTTCTGCCTTGGGATGGACAATGAGCCAGCAAGAGCTTACGGGTAGTGGACAGACCAGTGTATGGGCGACATGGCAGCTGTCTGTTACAAACACCCTAATTGGGAAGAAGTGGTAGACAAAGCAGATGATGGCTTCTTCTGACACCTGCGAGAAGCCGGACATCTGCAGGCCCTTGTCCTCACAAAGCATTTGAGCCACTGCCATACCTGCTGGAGGGACAAGACAGCCGTCACACTGGAATGTGCTGATGACAACATCCTGACACAAGTGATGAGTTGATGAGGGAGGATGCTCTGCTGCACCTGATTTTTACAAACAAGGACAAACTGTTTGGGGATGTAAAGGCTGGGGAGAGCCCTGGCTACAGTGACCATGAGGTGGTGGTGTTCAGGAGCCTAAAAGGGAGAGAATAAAGCAAATAGCAGTATTGCCTAAGTCGCAAAAGGCAAAAGCAGGAACTGGAAGAATTAAGAGCTGCCCACTGTAGCAGAAGAGCAGGTTTGGGACCATCTAAGGAACCTGAAGGCGCACAAGTCCATGGGACCTGATGAGATGCATCCACAGGTCCCGAGGGAACTGGCAGATGAAGTTGCCAGGCTATTGTTCATTGTATTTGAGAAGTTGTGGCAGTCTGGTAAGGTTCCCGGTGACTGGAAAAGAGGTAACGTAACCCGCATTTTTAAAAAGAGGGACAAGGACATCCTTCTCTAAACTGTAGAGACATGGATTTGACAGACAGACCACTCGGTGGATAAGGAGTTGGCTGGATGGCCACACTCAAAGAGTTCAATGGCTCGATATCTAAGTGGAGACCAGTGACAACTGGCATGCCTCAGGGGTCAGTATCAGGTCTGGTGTTGTTCAACATCTTTGTTGTTGACATGGACAGTGGGATAGAATGCACCCTCAGCAAGTTTGATGACAACACCAAGCTGTGTGGTGCCGTCGACAGGCTGGAGGGGAGGGATGCCATCCAGAGGGACCTTGACAGGCTGGAGAGGTGAGCCCGTCAAACCTCATGAAGTTCAACCAGGCCAAGTGCAAGGTCCTGCACATGGGTCAGGGCAATCCCAAGTATAAATACAGGCTGGGTGGAGAATGGATCGAGAACAGCACTAAGGACGACTTGGGGGTATTGGTTGACAAGAAGCTCAACATGAGCCAGCAGTGTGCGCTTGCAGCCCAGAAAGCCAATTGCATCCTGGGCTGCATCAAAAGAAGTGTGGCCAGCAGGTCGAGGGAGGTGATTCTGCCCCTCTACTCTGCTCTGGTGAGACCCCACCTGGAGTACAGCATCCAGCTCTGAAGCCCCCAACATAAGAAGGATATGGACCTGTTGGAGCGAGTCCAGAGGAGGCCACGAAGATGATCAGAGGGCTGGAGCACCTCTTCTATGAGGACAGGCTGAGAGAGTTGAGTTGTTCAGCCTGGAGAAGAGAAGGCTCTGGGGAGACCTTACAGCAGTCTTCCAGTACCTAAAGGGGGCTTATAGAGAAGACAGGGAGAAACTCTTTAGCAGGACCTGTTGTGATCGAATGAGGTGTAATGGTTTGAAAATAGAGGTAGATTCAGACTGGACATAAGGAAGAAATTTTTTACGATGAGGGTGGTGAAACACTGGCACAGGTTGCCCAGAGAGGTGTTGGATGCCCCATCCCTGGAAACATTCAAGACCAGGTTGGAAGGGGGCTCCGAGCAACCTGATCTGGTTAGAGATGTCCCTGCTTCTTGCAGGGGAGTTGGACTGGATGACCTTTAAAGGTCACTTCCAACCCAAGCTGTTCTGTGATTCTATCAACAAGCCAGGAATTCAGGAGAGCAGACTTTGGCCTGTTCAGGAATATGCTTGGCAGACTCACATGGGATACAGTCCTGGAGAGAAGAGTGGTTCAGGAGAGGTAGTGGATTTTCAAGGATTGCCTCCTCCAGTCTCAAGAATGGTCCATCCCAACAATCAGGGGGAAAAAAAAGCAAAAGTGGCAGGAGCACTGCATGGATGAACAAGGAGCTCCTGGAAAAACTCAACTATAAAAAGAAAGCAGGAAGAAGCGACCTGGGAGGAATATAGAGATGCTGCCCAAACAAACATGCATGGGCTTAAGAAAGACTGCATTTATTATTGGCAAGTTCAGCAAATCAAAAACCAAGACAGTCCCATCACCTTCAGAACATCTCCTAAAGCACTGCCAGTGCTGAGAGCATCCTTCTGAAGAAAGTTCTTAAAGTACCTGGTTAACTGTACACGCAACAGGAGAAAGTAAAGGAACAAAATAAAAACTAGAAGGTGATACAGCAAATGAAGAATTACAATCCTTTGCTATGTTTAATTTTGCTAAAGCCTTACCAAATCCATGCGCAAACTGTGGAGCACAGTTTGCTGCACAAACGTCTCCAAAAGGGTCAGGAGTTAAGGATTTCAGGTTCACCTTTCACAAAGATGAGTTAAGACTTAGTCAGGTACTCCCCACAGTATTACAAAGTCTCTCTCTTATTTAAGTGTCTATTATAAAAGTGAGGTTGCAGGAGGCACGCAGGGATGAACAGGGAGCTCCTGACTTAACTGTACCGTTAACAGCATGCAGACAAGAGACAGAAGCAGAATTAGATGAGGAGGGAGGAATGTAGAGACACTGTCCAGACATGCAGGGATGGGCTTAGGAAACTGAAGCCCATATGAGCTGAATGTGGCAAGGGACATGAAGGGCAGCAAGGAAGATTTCTACAGGTACATTGTCAGCAAAAGGATGACTATGGAAAATGCAGGCCTGCTGAGGAATGGTGATGGTGCTCTGGTCTTAAAGGACACGGAGGAGACTGAGGCACTGGTTGCTTTCTCAGCTTTGGTCTCTACTGGTAAGAGCAGCCATCAGCTCCTGAGACGAGTGGGAAGGGGCAGGGCAAACAAGACTTACCCTCCGTGGGTAAGGATTAGGTGAGGGAACATTTAAACAAACTGAATGTGCACAAGCTCACAGGTCTGTTGTAGTGCACCCACGAGTGCTGAGGGAGCTGGCTGGTGTTGTGGCAAGACCACTCTCGATTACCTTGGAAAGGTCACGGTGGTTTGTGGGAGGTTCCTGAGGACTGAAGGAAAGCAAGTAACACCCTTACCTTCAGGAAGGGTGGGGAGGAGGATCTGAGGAAGCACAGGCTGATCAGTCTGACCTTGATCTCTAGGAGGGTGATTGAGCAGCTAATCCTGGAAAGCTGTTCCAGTCATGTGAAAGACAACAAGGCAAGTAGGAGTAGTCAGCATGGATTTATGAAGTGAAAATCCCATGTGGCCAAACTAATACACTTCCAAAAGGAGAGGACTAGTTGGGTGGATGAGGAGAGAGCACTGGATGTAGTTTATCTGAATTCTAGTAGGGCTTTTGTTGGTTTCTCCCATAACAGTGGCACAAAATCCGTTGGGAAGCTAGTCACCAGCGGCATGCCCCAGGGGTTGATGCTGGGAAAATGCTAACATGTTCATGAATGACCTAGATGATGGGACAGAGATCATCGTCAGCAAGCCTGTAGACGATAGGAGGGACCTCAACAAGCTGGAGAAATGGAACAACAGGACCACTATGAAGTTCAGTGCAGGGAAATGCCAAGTCTTGCACCTGGTGAAGAATAACTGAAAGCGCCTGTACAGCCTGGGAGCTGACCAACTGGAAGGTAGCTTGGCAGAGAAGTTCCTGGGGTTTCTGGTGGACACAAAGTTCACAGTGAGCAGCAATGGAGAGTAGCAAAGGAGATCAACAGCATAACTGGGTTGCATTCTGTCCCTCAGAACAGGAGGCCCTCCCTCCAGTGGCTGCATGTTGAGGCAGCTCCATGCAAATACTGGGTGTGCAGTGGAGGAGGAAGAGGAGGGGAAGGATGAACTGGATGCACTGCTGGAGGCCAAGAGTGTTGCCTTGTTCCTAGTGGTGTCATCCCTTGCCCATATTTCTCTGGGCTGTTTGGATCAGCCTAAGAGACTGAGGAGAGCTCTTGAGCAAGCTGTTGCTGCTTAGTAATTGCTTGCTTTTTTTTTTGTCTTGGCACTTGGTTTTTCTGCTTTGGTTTCTCTGCCTTGCTTTTGAAAAAAGTTCCTTTCTGGAGCTGCTATTTCCTGGATTTCGGAGGTGCTGACCAAGTCCTTGGGTTTTTCCTGTGCTAAATTGTCAACCCCCATGTTTGTTGGGGGCCATAGTTATGAGTATAGCGGTGCCGTGTGTGAGGCCCCCTTTTTCAGCCTATACCACCACCACAAAGCATGGCTAAGACTCATGGAGAGAGCCTCTGAGAGCAGACTCCCATTTTTCACTCAGGGCTTTTTGAGTGGTTGCCTGTGTCCTTGTGGAGCCCTGAAGGAGTACTCATCCAGCTGTCTTTGCAGGCTGTTAGCAGCAGAATGGCCCAAAAGTTTGGGCCGCAAAGTGCATGCTAGGCAAGGTGCTTGCCGAAGCAGGGCTCCTGCATCCATTCAAGAGATGGTCTGTGGCAGCACTGTTGAGATGTGGCAAGGGGAGGTTGAGGCAAGAGGCTATGAAGGAGGCCAAGCAGGTGGCCATGGGCTTATCCAAGGCCAGGGTGTTGTTGCGGGGGCCAGCCCAGTGCCAGTGGGGAGATGACTGGGCTGTTTCTTTGGTCAGTGGGGCAAAGAGAGCTCGGCTGCGCAGGGTCAGAGTGGTGCCAGAGCCCTTGGCGGGCCTTGGCAGGAGGGGCTTCCCAGTGTTGTAAAGCATGATGTCAGCCTGTATGATGGGAGTGAGAAACCAGGCTGTTCCTTTGTGGGGCCCAGCCTAAAGTGGGAAGGTGATATCTGTCTGTCTGCTTTGCTGATTTCTGAGGTGCACTGCGAAAGGAGAGGGGGATCTCCAAGGTCTGCGTCTGCTGCTGAAGCCTTTGCTGAAGTGCCTGCAGGCCTGCATGACCCAGCAGGTACAGGCATGGAAATAGTCACCAGTCCTTCTGAGGGCTGTGGATGAGCTGGGGCCTCAGTGACTGTTTTCCCCCCTGTCCCCTTCCTACTCCAACCAGGTCGTTTGCCACGCTGTTGCTTGCAGCGAGACTGTGCCAATTGCTCAACTGGTGGCCCGGCAGCGGAGTTCCAAGCGGAAAATGGGTCGGCAAGTGAACTGCCAGATGAGGCTGAAGAACACCTCTCCAGTCACATTAGCAGGTAAGCCCCAGGCAGGTGTGGAGGGCCAGCATTTGTGAAAGCACTGTGCAGCTGCTGGAGCAGAAGTCTTGGCTGTGAGGCTGTGTCAGTAGTGACCGTGAGTGGTGTGGTTCTGCTGAAGAGTTCCTGGGAGCAGGGAGTGTTGCTGACAAGGGTGCTTGTGCTTGCAAGCCACGGTCAGGGAGGAAGCCCTTCTCAAGCGCTACGTGAGATGTGAATGATCTTGGAAGAAAAGTTCTTGGAGGATGCTTGGCTTCACTTCCACCTGCCTGTGCTTCTGTGAGAAAGGTGGTTGAGATGTGGGTAAAAAGTGTGGCAGCGCGCCTGTTCGTGCTTT
>JAAGAY010038244.1:3371-14623 GCA_011801015.1 Ardeotis arabs
GGCCTTCTGGGCTGCAAGGGCGCATTGCTGGCTCATGTTGAGCTTCTCATCCACCAGCACTCCCAAGTCCTTCTCCTCAGGGCTGCTCTCCATCCATTCTCCACCCAGCCTGGATTTGTGCCTGGGATTGCCACGACCCATGTGCAGGACCTTGCACTTGGCCTGGTTGAACCCCATGAGGTTGGCACGGGCCCACCTCTCCAGCCTGTCCAGGTCCCTCTGGATGGCATCCCTCCCCTCCAGCGTGTCAACGGCACCACACAGCTTGGTGTCATCGGCGAATTTGCTGAGGGTGCACTCTATCCCACTGTCCATGTCACCGACAAAGATGTTGAACAGGGCCAGACCCAACATGGAGCCCTGAGGGACACCACTCGTGACAGGTCTCCACTTGGACATCGAGCCGCTGACCACCACTCTCTGAGTGCGGCCATCCAGCCAGCTCCTTATCCACCGAGTGGTCCATCCATCAAACCCATGCTTCTCCAGTTTAGAGAGAAGGATGTCGTGCGGGACAGTGTCAAAAGCTTTGCACAAGTCCAGGTAGATGACATCCGTTGCTCGTCCCTTGTCCACCGATGCTGTCACCCCATCATAAAAGGCCACCAAGTTGGTCAGGCACGATCTGCCCTTGGTGAAGCCGTGTTATTTTGACCTTTTTAAAACTCTATAGATCTCTACTTCTATTTTTTAATATTGTAAAATCCTTTATATAATGCACTAGGCATAGGTTTTTATTTTGAAGTCCTTTAATCTATGTAAAATAATGTTATTTTTCTACATATATGAAAATGAGACCTCACAACCACATTTACAGGTTTTTGGTTTTTTAATCTGCTCCCATTTTTCAGGTATTTTTGGGCTGTGATTCCTCTTTTTTAGGGGGAACCCCCATGACCTCCCCATCCCACAATTCACTGCATCATCACCCCCCAGTGACACTGAGGTGCCCCAAATGACAGCATAACCCCCCCCCCCCAACCACCCTCTTTTAATTCACCCCCAGAAAAGGTACAAAGTGAGGGAAACTGTCTGGACCAGCAGCTCATAACTTTACATAATTACAGCCCCTTGCCCAAAAGGGGAGCTCCACCAGAAAAGTAACAGGAGGCAGCCCCCCCTCCAAAAGTTTGCAGCCCCCCTGGCCTCCACCCCATGGAGGTGCAGGGTACCCAGGGACAGTGCCACATCTCTCGCTCAGGCTCTGCTCTACCCCCTTCCCCCTCCATTCCCACGCTGTGACGGGCTCTCCGGGACACCAACTGCCCCCCGATCTCCGTTGGCCCCGGGCTCTCCCCAGCAGCCAGCCCTTGCTGTCGCACTCACTGGAAACAGAGCCGGGAGCCTCCAGACACAGGGCCGGGCCCTCACCCTCAGTACACGTAAGGACCGACAGACAAATCTGGGCTGGGAGGGATTTACTGAGCACCACGGGACACTGATAACCAGACACTTGAAAAACAAAAATCCCAAGTTGTATTTCAGCAGATATAAAAAACAGCACAAAAGAAAGAGGAATTCAGTCTGAACAAGGGACGGGACAGTAGCTGAGATAGAGGAGGATTCTAGGTAAAGAGGTCAGCTTGAAATACAAGGCATCCTTTAAAAGCTAGAGCCATCTGAACACTTAAAATTAGTATTAAGATTAATTGAGACAATTTTGAACACACTCTCAGTATAAAAGTAAACTGAGTAAGTGAATGCATACCATTAAATTATAACTGTGTATTTTGGAGACAAATAACTTGGCTAGGGTGGTTTTTTTTGTGTGTGTGGGAAATGATTAGAGGGACATCTGGCCAGCTGCACTGCCCAAGCGGTGCTACTGAACCACCAGGGAAATGCGCCATCGAAAGTGCAACAGAAAAAGTATTGCAGAGCACATTCTGGAAAATCTCTTTCCAACTGTCCTGGTTTTAGCAGGGATGGAGTTAATTTTCCTCTCAGTAGCCAGTGTGTTTTGGATTTCAGGTGTGAAGAATGTTGATAAAACACCATGATATGAGTTGTTGTGAACTAGACCAAGGACACTGTTCTGCTTTCCAAGTCTCACTAATGTGCAGATGCAGGAAGCTGGGAGAAAGACAGACAGAATAATTGACCCAAAGTGGCCAAAGAGAGTATTCCATGCCATGAACGTCATGCTCCATATATAAGTGGGGGCTGGCCAGGGCAGGTATCTGCCTTCCTGGCATCATCTCGCTCTCTCGTTTGCTGGCATCGTTCCTCCTACCTTGCTGGCTCCCTTTTGCTTGCTGCTCAGTTTCATTTTCATGATCGCTGCTCGGGACAGGCTGTATTGGTCATTGGGACATCAGGTGGTGATAAAACATCCATTGTTCATTTTGTATATTTTAATATCCTTATATTCTGTAATTATTGTAGTTTTATTTTATTATTTTAGTAAACTGTCTTCATCTCAACCCATGAGTTTTTCTTTCTTCCCAATTCTCTCCCCCATCCCACTGGGGAGGGGGAGGGTGAGCAAGAAACGGTGTGGTGACTCAGGCTAAACCATCACACCAACTCAAGTCAAACATTACACACCAAAGGTTAATGAAAAGGGACATCATGGAAACAATAACTCACCAAAACCCTACCAGGACTCACCGTTGTCAGTAGTTACGAGGCTGCTAATACTTCTTGGGAAATCGTAGAACAACACATGGAAGCCACATCAATTTATGCTGTTTTGTCCATGCCGCCTCTTTGACCTTGATTGCTTTTAGTACAGATGCCAGTATCTCAGTAAAGTTTTTGACTACTACTATGAGATACTTGAAAAATTTATTGACTGGAAAAGCATAAAGCTTTTATCATGAAAACAACGTCTATTTCTTCTTAACTCTTACAAACAGTTCATTTCCTCTTTTAATACAGAGTTACTTTCACAGTGTCATTTAGTAAAGTACACAGAAACAGAAGATTATGCTTCCAGAATGAGAAAATAAACAGAAGGAAGTCAGGTTTGCACAGGCGTAGTGCACTCTTATTTTTTTTCAGTATTTGTGTTAAAACATTTCATAGAAAAACTATAGGAGAAGAGTTGGCACATTAGTAATGATAACTTTAAAGTCCACACTACAAGTTCCTTAGGAAAAATGCAGTCACGCATCATAGACACACCTTGTACTTGCACACCGCTACGGCTCCTTTCCATCCATCCTGTACTTCCAGAGTAGAAGAAAGGGTGACCACAGTGAAACAGTGGCAGTAGACATTCAGCTGAGAGAGGAAAACAACCTTTAGCATAAAGCCAGGTAGGCATCCAAAGCTTCCTTTTTTGGGGAAGGTTTGCCAAGACTACAACTGAGTGGAGGAAAAAGTATCTGGCAGCACCTTTTTCAGTACAGCTGTTGATAGCAGCCACTAGAGCATTTTACAGAAAACCACCGTGCCTTTTTTTTTTTTTTGACTCCATGGCAGCTTCAGTTTCACCAGATTCACTTTCCTAGATACAGGCAGGAGACAGACACAGACACCTACATACATTTCCTGAAGCTTCCGTTTAGCCAAGGTTTCCCCACCATGTACCAAGTTGAATATTTGTGTTAAAGAGTACAGCAACCCATCTGCCTTTGTGAACTCTCTCGCTGCAAAAAAAAAAAAAAAAAAGGAGCAATTTTTTCCAGGTCTTTTCTCCAAACAGTCAAGATCTTCTAAAACCACAGTCGTGACATCAAACCTGCCAAGGGTCCCCTCCCAGCTTTGGGCGCTCAATTCCATCTTCCAACAGCAAGAAAACAGCACGCTCTCAGACCCAGAGCTCAACCCTATGTTTGTCCGCACGCACCTCGCTGTTTCCATGAGGAGCCTCTGAGCGTCCCTGTGAGCACAGCTGCACGAGCCACAGTGGTTTTGCCTACACCGAATTCAGCCAGTGTCATTTCTGAAGCTCTAAACTGCAGACCATATCTCGACACCTTGCCACAGGAAAAGCGATCCATAACTAGACCTCCACAAACTGCAAACCCACAGCAGCAACAGCTTCAGAAATATTTATGCCTGGAACAAGGGAGAAAAATAACACAGCTTCACCACATGCACAACAAAGTAGCAGACAGAGAAAAGGGCAGCCTTAGAGAGAACAGGCTTTCTCCTTCTGTTCCTAAACCCACTCATTACATTGAAACATCGCACCACTACTGTGGCAAACATTCAGAGTAAGGAACAACAGCCCTGCCACCAGACATTTACATAACAGGACACAGAAACACAGGGACATGTTTTGCTTCACACAACCCTGAATTCCCTGAAAGTTTATGTTTATGTTTACCAAAAATAGCCACTTGGAACATATTGCTAAACATGCATTTGACATACATAAATTTTCGGTAACTTGTTATTTGCTTTCTGTTACAGTTGTTCTTCCTTCAGAAGTTCTACTTGTAGCCAAGTTGTTTGCTACTGGTTCAAGCATTGACCTTCCCGGTATTACCAGCACATTTACATAGGCATCTAACTTAATTGCTCTTCTAAAATAACCCAAATGAAAATTATAGCCGTAAAAGAGAAGCAAAAGAAGAAATTGAGAGGTTAGGGAGCAAAAGAGCTCTGTGGGCTAGCACCAGTCAACAGTGAACTCTAAAAAAGAAAAAACACACACAGATTAAAAAAAAAAAATTCAAACAACAACAAAACAAAACCACGACATTTTCTTTTTTCTTTTGGAGCTCGTCCCCATGTCAGCACATCATCTCATCAGATCATGAAGTCCAAACGACCTGTACCCCAGGGACATTTACACATGATGAAGACACGTTCAGAAACAGTCCTGATCTCTAACACCGGTGTCATTTTTACGGTTTTAATACCCCTAACTCAATTTAAACAACTTAAGCATTTCTGAGGAAAGTAATTGACTTTAAAACATAGCCTCTGCTCAGGTAAAAAAAAAAAAAGATGAATCAGCTCCCAATCACGAGGGAGCAGCAGGCAAGTTAATGAAAGTAAAGACCAACAGCAGCAACAGTAGGTGAAATTTGGCTTTAATTCTGATCACATATTTAAATGACTCTCCAAGTCTATACCTCAATCCTAACCGCTGTGCCCGCAGCCCCCTACCTGTCCCGGTGCGGCTCCAGCTGCCCCACGGCCCAGAGCGGGACAAAACAACACCAACCAGACCAGCATGGGGTGGTCCCACCCACACGAGACCATTCTTCAGAAACTTCTCCAGTGGGGGTCCTTTCACAAGCTGCAGTTCTTCACAAACTGCTCCAGCATGGGTCCTTTCCATGAGGTTCAGTCCTTCAGGAATGGACTGCTCCTGTGTGGGCTTCTGTCATGGTTTAGCCCTACTCAGCAACTAAAATACCACACAGTCAGTCACTCCCCCCTCATCACCCCTTGCAGTGGGATGGGAAGGAGAACTGGTAAAGAAAATAAGGCATAACTCATGCGCTGAGATAAAAAAACAGTTTAAAAGAACAAGAGGAAAAGAAAACAGAGATGGAAAACAAACACCACCCCCACCCCCAAACAAAATACTTAAGCACATAATATACATGCTCACAGTGGATAGCTCATGGTGGATCCTGATGGCCAGCTTCCTTTCCAAGGAGCAGGAGCCTCCCCTTACCATCCTCCTCACTTTATATACTGAGCCTAATGTCACATGGGATGGAGTAGCCCTTTGGCTAATATGGGTAAACTATCCCAGCTGTGACCCCCAGCCACAGGCACCACCAGCTCCAGTTTGTCTCCTAGGTCAGCTGAAAATTAACTCTACCCTAGCTGGAACCAGGACAGCTCCTCTCTACAGAGCCACAGGTCCTGCCATGAGCCTGCTCCAGCACAGGCTCTCCACTTTCCACGGGGGACACAGCCTCCTTCAGGAGCATCCACCTGATCTGGAGTGGAGTCCTCCATGGGCTGCAGGGGGATCTCTGCTCCTCCATGAACCTCCATGGGCTGCAGGGGGACAGCCTGCCTCACCATGGTCTTCACCACTGGCTGCGGGGAAATCATGCCAGCGGCAAGTTCACTCCTCCCCTTCTTCACTGACCTTGGCATCCGCAGCTGCTCCTCTCAAAGCAATTTATCACAATTGGACACAGGAAGACGCCTCCCCTATTTTATATCATATCATATCATATCATATCATATCATATCATATCATATCATATCATATCATATCATATCATATCATATCATATCATATCCCTCTCTCCCTTCCCTCCTCCTTCTCCCTCTCCCTTCCCCTCTGCCTGCATTTCTGTTTTATTTTCCCCTTTTTAAATATGTTATCATTGAGGCATTATCACTGTCGCCAATTGGCTCAGGCCCGGGCAGGTCCACTGGACAAAGGGGAAATTTCTAGCAGCTTTTCACAGAAGCTACCACTGTAGCTGTATGGTATCAGTAGATGTAATTTGCAGTGAAAAGTAACATAAAGATTGCCTCACTATGTCTAAGAACATAATTTGCCCATGGAAAATTACTAATTAATGAAACATCAAAGTCTGATCTCAAAGAGAAAATGTCATTGTTTATTTTGGGATGTGAAGGGATTGCAGTTTCAAATGTTATCATCTTAATACAGATGTCATGAAAGCTACAGACAAAAAGCTGAGGTTACTTTTAAGATATAATGTCTGGATTGTGTGCTGAGCATGAGCTATGTAAATCAATTCTTTCATCTACCCACAGAACATTTACTTCTGTATATTCTGTTACCTAACTAATAGTGGCAACAGGTCACGGTCCAGCTATGTCTACTGATATATTGACATGAGTGAGGAGTGGAGAAGTGTTTTTCAGGTTAATGGACGCATCTGAGTGGGCTGCAAGAGCCGTAGGTTTTCCCATTTGCATTGTGTGCCTCATGCTGGTGTAACCAGTGGCACATGCGTGCCATGTCCTGAGCGCATTGGTTCTCCCGAAGAAGCTGCTGCTGCTGCTCTCTCAGTTGAACTTCGGTTTCTTTAAGGATTTTTGAGTATTGGATGAGTCTGAGCAATTCCTGGCGCAGATGCCAATTCTCTGCTTTTACTTCTTTGATATGCTGAATAAGAGATTGTATTGCTGCTTCTTCTGCTCTCTTGGTAAGAACCTGGATCTTCTGATGAAAGTCCATCTCACAGTCAGCCTTGGCCTGCAGAAATCTGCTCTTGATTTTGTGCATTTCATCCGAACGCTGTATCTTTGTGACCAACAATGCCTTCTCCAGCTCTTTAATCTTTTTTGCCTGTTCCAGCTGAACAGATAGACATTTGAAAGGCTGCAGGTCTTCAACCTCCTTGTTCATAAGAGAGTACTTCGTCTCCACGTTCATCAGAGAGCTCCTTAACTCCTTCTCTTTTTCTGTATACTGTGAGATTAGCTTCTCTTTCTGCATCCAGACTTGAGATAGATCAGTGTTATTCTGGTCATTTAATGTTATTATCAGATTCTGGCACTTCTGTCTGTGTTTTGTTATGTAAGAGAGATAGGCGTTGGTCTCTTCCTGATCCTGCCGGGCTTCCTCTTCTAGGAGTTTATTTTCCCGCAGGAAATGCTCCACTCTTCCCATGTATGTGTTCATATGTTCAGTGAGAATCTGGTATTCCTTCTGCAAGTACCATTTCCTATCTTTGTCAAGTATTTCCATGTTGCTTATTCCTTTGGATAGATCTCCATTCTTAGTTCTCACTCCTTGCTCATTTTTCCCAGCACGTATGGTGTCTTGTTTCATCTGCTTTGTCTTGGATGCCATATACCACACTGGAGCTATCAAACTCTGGCAAACTGTAACAATGAAAAATTACAAATTCTAAGCGAGCATTTATGCCACATGTATGACTGCTGCTTTTTTCCCCAGTCATGCCCTCTTATGTTCTTATGTTTTCAGCTGCTTATTCTGGCAGGTAAAATATTTGACCTAATATTTTTCATGTATGGCCTATGTCTTGAGTTGAAGCACACATGCACACACGTATATTTGCATTTTTACATTCCTAGTTGTATTGGTTTTGTTTAGTGAGGGGGCTATGGCGGCAGCTTCTGCAAGAAGCTGCTAGAAGTTTCCTCTTTGTCTGGTGGACTTGGCTGGGTCTAGGGCAGACCCGCTGCTGGCCACGGCCCAGCCAATTGGTGACGGAATCTTCAGTGATAATGCCTCTGTGATAACGTATTTAAGAAGGGGGAAAATAAAATTAAAAAAAAAGAAGAAGAAGAACTGCCCACAGAGGAGCAGAGATCCCCCTGCAGCCCATGGAGGACCCCTCGCCGGGGCAGGCGGATGCCTGAAGGAGGCTGTGGCCCGTGGAGGGCCTGCGCTGGGGCAGCCCATTCCTGAGGGACTGCACTCCATGCAAAAACGACCTGCACAGTTCACGAAGGACTGTGGCCCATGGGAGGTACCCCACGGTGGAGCAGGGGAGGAATGTGAGGAGTTCTTCCCCCAAGGAGGAAGGAGTAGTGGAAAGTGACATGTGATGAACAGACGGCAAACCCCACCCTCTATTCCCGCCTGTGCCGCTCAGGGCAGGGAAGGAGGTAGAGATAATTTAAAATAAAGTTAAGCCTGGGAAGAGGGAGGAGTTGGGTGAGGAAGTTACTTTGTTCTCTTTCTCATTATCCTGCTTTGGTTTTAATAATAAACAAATTGTTTTCCCCAAGTTGAGTCTGTTTTGCCCGTAATGGTAACTTTAAGGATCACTCCCCGTACTTATCTCAAATAAGTAACTTGAAATTTGCTTTGGTGTTTTGGCCAAATTAAGGCAAAATGTTCTCTATTATGAGAAAGATGTTATGGCTCTATCAGAGTATATCGGTATGCAAGCTGATGCCTTGGTTTTCTGTGCTGTTAGGAGTTGTTCTGTCTGGGTCCTCTCTTGCTGAGAAGATAACAGTCCTTTATTAAAGACAGTTCAATTAAGGCAGAATGAGAGGCTTCTATTTCTGCCTGTGTAATTGCCTCTTCATATTGGTCAAACGATTGCAAAGAACAATATTATCATAGATAACCTATTTGTGTTTCTGCAATAGACTACGTATTTATTGCCTGTGGTAGCTATGTGAAAAAGCACTGCCTAGCAGGTCAAATACAATGACCTGGTTTTATTTTTGAACTCTCGAGGTTTCAGGCACTTTTTGGGTGAGCAGATCATGTCCGTACTGGTAGCAGGAGTCGTTTGCAGTGGAAGCACTATGCCGCATTATTTTGTCCTTGACTGGAAATGCCTTTCTAGCATGCACCCTGCTGTAGCTTATCTGCATTGTGTACAAATAGACACCACTTCACACTGTGAGTAAGAATTCTGGTCTGATAGATCCCACTCAGTCTGTGTTATTCATTCACCACCAGTAGGACAGATTCACAGAACCACCAAATAGTTGAGGCTGGAAGGGACCTCAGGAAATTCACAGAATTATAGAATGGTTAGGGTTGGAAGGGACCTTCAAGGGTCATCTAGTCCAACCCCCCTGCAAGGAGCAGGGACATCGTCAATTTGATCTGTGTGGCACAGGTTCACCCAGGTAAGTATAGCTAAACGGAATCTGAGAAATAGAAGACATGTTTTGTAATTGTGGGATACCAAGTAAAGGTGACAGAATAATGGTCATTGCCCTATAAAGCACTTTTAAAAACCCATCTTCTGTATATATCAACTTAGTAAAAGATAATATATCATAGGAAAGAAATGTCTAGTAATTAGACATCATGATTGGAATGCCGCAGGGAATTGTGGAAATAACAGTAAGTGGTAAGATAATTATTTGAATATATATTCAGACAGTGTGAGCACTATGCCTACAACCCTACATTAATAATTTGCTTTTTTTTTTTTAAGCATTAATTTCAGGAGAGGATTAATTTTTTTTTAACATGCAACATTATGTTTAAAATCTGCTGAGATACTTGCAATATAAGAGGCACAGTTAAGTCCACAACAGATACTAAAGGAAGGAAAATGAATCAGTATTAATGATTCTTGCAGACATAAACAGAAAACAAAGGAGTGAATAGTATTTTGTGTGCTGAATTTCTAAACTACTTATTCAATAGAGGAACAGTGCAATCAAGGATTTAGAACTGGAGAGAAGTCTGATAAGTCTAATGGTTTTAATGAACATTTGTAACTAAAAGTTACTGTATCCTAATACAACTGGTGGATTAGACAGATGAACAAAATAGAATAAATATACTACCACCACTCATCATAGTAATAGCAGAACAGGTTCCAAGCTGGGAATGTGGCAGCTGCATCAGAAGTAGAGTGGGTATAGGAAGACATAAGAATCTGTGTAGAAATCAGTGCAGCTGTGTTTTAGGAAACAGACTTGAAAAGCTGGAAGAGTGTCACAACGGACAAGTAGTAGAACTGAGTTAACACTAATTGTGTAGTTTTGGGGGAAAGGAAATTGTAGAGCTGTATGAATGTTAGATAAATGACTAAATCTGCACAGAAAAAACATACCTTGCTAAAGCTGGTATTATACAAAAGCTAGTATATTATACCTTTCCTGCTCCTGTGATCTTCACAGATTTTCCAAATAGCTTCTTCTGGCTTGCTCTTCCTGGTTTCCTGGACAGCATTTGTGGATAGCCAAACTGTGATCTCTGAAGCATGGTGGTGTTTGTAAGCTGTGTGTGTCCATGGTGATGAAACATGCAAAGTCACAAGAGAAGCTCCGCAGCAAGATTCTCAGAGCCATTTCAGTTTCCAGCTTTGGTTACAAGGCCTGGCTGTGACCTGATTTGTTATCTGTTGGCATCAGTTAAGCAGAAACACAGAGGCAGTTCGCGTTATAAGAACATGACTTATAGTAGCCACTATATAGGGAAACAGCCTCAGCTAGCTATTAAGATGTGCTGAAGGAAAAGGAATTACTTAAGACATGGTCCTCTTTGGGAATCAGGTGCCAGTATCTACTCAAACATTTCTAGCCCATATATTTGGGTTTTCTTTCCAACAGACTGGCAAACGGTTCCAGGTTCCACAAAGTTAGGAGGGAGTATCTGTGTATATGGGAATGTTTGTGACACTTGAAAGGCAGATGCCAGAAGGGATTTAGAATCATAGAATAGCTTTGGTTGGAAGGGACCTTCAAAGCCCATCCAGTCCAACCCCCCTGCAAGGAGCAGGGACATCTCCAACCAGATCAGGTTGCTCAGAGCCCCGGCCAACCTGGCCTTGAATGTTTCCAGGGATGGGGCATCCACCACCTCTCTGGGCAACCTGGGACAGTGTTCTATGACCTTCATTGTAAAAAATTTTTTCCTAATATCCAATCTGAATCTACCTCCCTCTATTTTACAACCATTA
>JAAGAY010038246.1:8366-38993 GCA_011801015.1 Ardeotis arabs
GTCTTGTTCTTTTTTTTTTTTTTTTTTTTTTTTTTTGTACTAACAAAAGGAATGGCAAGAATGCTTCATAACTGGTTTATATTACCTATTTCAACATATACCACATAAAAACTCATCTCACATTTGAAAAAAAAAAGAACAAAAGACTGTTGTAATTAAATAGTTAAAAATTATTTGTCACAAACATTTCCCTTCCTTTACAAATTAAGTATTTTCATAAAGATATTGTTTATTTGTATTTAAAAGACATCAGTTTTCATGAAAGGTCTTAATATTGCATTGGGAAGCATCTGTATTAAACCAGAAGTTTAAAATCCCATTTATTTTTAAGACTCTGAGGTCCTGGAAAAGATATTATGTCTTTTTTTTTGCTTGCAGTTATCTTACATCATTGGCAATAAAGAGTTGCTTCATTATATTATAAGGTATGGTAGTATTAAAAGGAAGCATAATCTGCCTGAGTATAACTGTCCACATCTCAAAATATTTGCTCTCCTTGAAGGGAGGATACCTCCTGCTACTTTTCCTTTCAGGATGCTTTACATGTAATGTCAGTGTTGCAAGATCTCAGCTATCAGCATCTATCAAATGTGACATTGTTTTTGCTATAAAGGAGAAGAACTTGCCTGGTCTCCAGCAGCAACCATATATTAACGTTTGCTAGCAAATAATGGTTTAGGAGCTGCCATGCTGGATCTGTGTTGGTTCATCCAGCCTAGTGTCCTGCCTTCACTAGTGGCTGGTGCCTGGGACTCAAAAGGTGGTGCAAGATACACTGCTCAGTGGAGGCGTCTCTGTGCAGGAAAAGTGCTTTCAGCTTCCCAGAGTCTCTACTGGCAGTTCAGAGAATGACAGACTTGAATATTTTATCCTCTTTTCTATTTACAATCCAAGCTGTGGAACTGCATCCAGCAATTTCTGCCTTTGATGAGTTTAAGTACTTGAAGACAGACAAAGGCATGAAAAAAAGCAACTCCCTTCAAAAAACTTAAGAATATGAAGGAAACTACTTCTGTCTAAGATTCAATTTATTTGAATACAAAACTAAAACTATACTATTTGCATGTGGAAACAAACAAACACCATTTCTCTCTAACATTTTGCCTTTTGTAATTGCATGTTAACTACATCCATTTACAAGTTGCTTGGGCGATAGATCATAAAGTATTGGAATTTATGTCAGTTCTAAGTGACACCATATTCATTTGTCATAGTTTAGCCCTGATCGGGACCAGACTACGCAATCTCTCTCTTTCATCCCCTCGCCTACTCCAAGAGAATAAGGAGACATAATATAAGAAAAGGGCTTGAGGTTTGAGGTAAGAACAGGGAGAAATCCTTAAAGTTACTGTTATGGGCAAAACAGACTTGACCTGGAGAAAACCATTCATTTATTATTAAAACCAAAGCAGGATAATGAGAAAGAGAACAAGACAACTTTGCCCCACCCCTCCCTCTTCCCAGGCTTAACATTATCTCTACCTCCTTCCCCTCCAGAGTGGCACAGGGGAAATAGAGAATGGGGTTATGGTCAGTTCATCACTTGTCGCTTTACACTGCTCCTTCCTCCACGGGGGAAGAACTCCTCACATTCCCCCCCTGCTCCAGCCTGGAGTCCCTCCTACGGGCTACAGTCCTTCATGAACTGCTCCAGTGTGGGTCATTTTTTTCCACAAGGTGCAGTCCCTCCAGAACTGCTGCGCCAGCATGGGCCCTCCACAGGCCACAGCTTCCTTCAGGCATCCGCCTGCCCCGGCCTGGGGTCCTCCCTGGGCTGCAGGGGGATCTCTGCTCCTCTGTGGACCTCCGTGGGCTTCAGGGGGACAACCTGCTCCACCATGGTCATCACCACAGGCTGCAGGGGAATCTTGGCCAGGAGCAGCATTACTCCTCCCCCTCCTTCTTCACTGACTTTGGCGTCTGCATCTGTTCCTCTCACAAGAAATTGTTCACAATCAGCTCAGGCCTCTTGGGTTCTCTTCACATCTCATCTCCTCTCCACTTCTTGCAGCCAGGCCAGGCCGAATTGGGCCCAGAGGGCCGCCTGGCGGGAGGCCAGAGGTTGAAGTCTGCAGGGCCCACAGGGCTCATGCCTCCCCGTCTCTGCCCCTGCTCCAGCTTCTTTGCATCTTCACTACTTACTTTTTTTCTGTTTTTCCCCTTCTTAAATACATTATCGCAGAGGCATTATCACGGAACATTCTGCTACCAATTGGCTCAGCCCTGGCCAGCAGTGCGTCCGTCCTAGGCCAGGCCGAGTCCACTGGACAAAGGGGAAACTTCCAGAAGCTTCTTAGAGAAGCTGCCTCCATAGCACCACCCTTGCTAAATAAAACCAGGACATCACTACAGAGTTCAAACACCACTGTGTTTCAAAGTATTTCCTCTACTTCTGCCACCTCTGTTTTTGTTATATGTCTTTCTTTCTAGGAAAAAAGATTTTTGGCAGTAGAAACTTGCACTTTTTTAGATTATTAGTAATTACAATTACTACTCTAAGCTAGACATTTGTGGCCACTTAGGGACAAGAAGTATAATAAAAACCATAAGCGACTACTTCTGCTGCACACATAGGCAATATGGTAAAGGCTTGATCCTTCTTAGTACCAAGTGCTTATTGCAAGTCATTGACCAGTTTTTGGTTGTTTTTTTTTAACTTTTGCCAACATTAATTTTCTCGAATTTATCCTGTCAGTTCAGATTCTTCCAGTATCATAAATCACATTTTGACATAGCCACAATGAAATACTTTCATTTTCTCGTGAAGTGGCCGTTCATGTTGGATTATTATCTTTCTAATTGTACTTTAAGACAGACATATTTCAATCAAAATATTTTTTTCAAGGGATTTTTAATAAAGATTTTAAGACTTTCCCTTTGCAGGTTTTGTTCCAATTTTTATCTTTCTGCTTGCTTCTTCACAGAAGAGGAATTCTCCAATTCATTGGAAAATAATTGTCAATTTCAAATTCAAAATTTCTTGAGGAATCTTTCATATCATTAACTGTTTCTTTTATTCCATCACTAGGGAAAACTCACTTCCTCTAAAACTGTAAAACACAGTGCTCACCAGTGTAGGATATTAATTAATTAGCTACCAGTGGTAAAACATTTTGAAATGCATTACTTAATGGAGCATCTAAAACAGTAGTATAGTGCAGTCTCTCTTTTCCATCAATAGCGGTTATATATTTGTACACATGTGAAAGACAAAAATAAGTTTACACTAGGGTAAGTGGATGAAACATAATGCATTGTGGTTGTGAGGACTCTTCCCAGCCTAAATTACTCAAGGTCTAATAACAGTCATCCTTTTGCATCTGTAGGCACCAAAATAGATAAAATTTAAAAGTCTTTCTTTAAAGCTTAAAGAAATGTCCTAGCTTCAGCTGAGATAATTTTCTTCCTAGTAGGTGCTGTGTTTTATTATGGGATTTCTTATGTGATGAACTGATGTTTTTAGTTGCTAAGAGATCAAGGACTTCAGCTTCCCAGGTTTTGCTAATGTGCAGGTCAAGAAACTGGGAGGAGTACAGCCACTACAGTTGACCCAAACCAGCCAAAGGAAGCATTCATACCATAGACAGCATACTCTCTATATAAATGAGGAGTTTGTTGATGGGCAGCCCTCTCTCTCTCTCTCTGCTTGGGATCATTCTCTCAAGATCGGTCTCCGTTCCATTCCATGATTACTGCTAGGGATGGGCTGTATCAATTGTTGGGTCATCAGGTGATGAAAAATTGTGTATAATTCATTTTGTATATTCTATTGTAGTTTTTAAAAAAATATAATTATCATCATTTATATAGATATTATTATGAAATCTCCCTTTGCTGTTCTATTAAATTGTCTTTATCTCAAACCATGAGTTTTCCTTTCTTTCCAATTCTCTTCCCCATCTCACCTGGGAGCGGAGGGAGTGAGTGAGTGGCTGCATGGTACTTAGTTGCAGGCTGGGGTTAAACCACAACAAGACATTTCATTTAAAGCTTAACCACTGAGCTGGGATATAGCAGAAATATATGAATTCCCAATTCTGCCATAAAATCATAGTGTCATCAGAACTGGAAACGAATGTGAACAGTGGAAGATTCAGCTAGGTAAACAGCAGGATTTTCATTTTACGTACACACTACACAAAGATGGCCAAGTTGGACCGTGGTTGATCAGTATAGTTTTCAGGCTTTTCAGAGTACGGGACAATATATATCATACTACCTTAAATCTGAAAACAGGTTTCTCACTAATTTTGACAGAAACTGCTTTCAAGCAACGTACTGTATGACCCATGATTTGAAGAATTCAAGAATTCAAGAGGAAACAACTTTTATACTGTACCTAATAAATCAGCTGCAAGAGAAAAAAATAAAAAGAAAATATTTTCTTGGGTTTTATGCCATTTAATTAAATCTCACATTTCTTATTACATTTAAAAAGAACAAACACAATTTAATATATTGTAATTTTTTTTTTTTTCTGAAATACATTCCCATGAGGAAAAAAGAAGTATCAGTACATTATTTTTAAGTAAAAGCTTAGAAATATACTCCAGGAAAAAAAAAACAACAACAACAGCAAAACCCACAACAAAAGCCAAAAACCAGACAGCAAATGTAATGTGAATTTTGTCTGACGTTATACTAGCTAATACTTATTTTGATGTGGCTGGAGATTGGGGTGGAAAATAATGACACACAGACCACTCAGGCATGTAACCCGCTGAGCGATTTCAAGGAAAAAAAAAAAAAGTTATTTTCACTTGCATGTGTGAGTGCCTTTTAAAATTTAGTTCTTTAATCTCTTTATGTATCATTTCATTGTGTCCTGTAAAATGGTAATGTTGTCTCTCTCTACTTTCTGTTCTAACAGAATAATTTCTGTGTTTAAGCAGCACTTAGAACATGAGACTCTGGATTTAAGACCTTGAGCTACTATTGTGATGAAAATAATTTTTAAGTAAATCCAGGTGGGAATCTGCTATAGCCATTGCCGGTCTCTTTACCTTTTGATTCAACTGGGGAAGTAAGTTTGTTTATCTTCCAGCAGAAAATTTGAAAGCTTTTATTTTTGTGATTTTTTTTTTTTTTTTGTATTTTTGCTCATATATCAAAGCTGAGACTGGAATATTTCTGGAAAATCTCCCATCATGGAAAAACAGATATTTAGGGAAGGATAACTTCAGATTCTGTGGTTTTATTGTAGTTCTTGCCTACTTGCAGTTTTGAAGCTCATACTTGTGCTATGTCCAGAAAGCTATTGATAATCATCTATTGAAACTAGGTTAAAACGAGAAGAAAGAACATACAAATAAATATGACAGAAACAGCGAAGCAGGAAGAGGGAGAAGACTACAAAATATTAATATAAAAACCAATAACAAAGAGAAAGGACCAGGGAAAAGAGGCAGCTCTTAGGAACTCATGCTGGGATTTTTGTTACAGAAGGAAGAGCCTGGAAAACAAACACAAACATAAAGTCTGCACTCAGTGTGTGCCTTTAAGCCACTGGCATTAATTAAGATTCTATGGCTTACAAACAATTATGACATAATTAAAGTAAGATTCTTTCTACAGTAAAACAATAAGAAATGACTTTTAGAAACCATGGGAACTATTAAAACGGCACATCAGTACCAAAATGAGCAATATTTACTAGCATTAGCACTATTAAAATACCTTTTGAAGACAAACTTAGGCAATTATTACTCAGAAAAAACCTCACACTTAGAGATATAGAACAGTGATAATTAAATCCCTTTCTCTATATATCTCTGGGTTTGGTGTTTGACGGAATGGAATCTTTAAGAGGATCTATTTTAACGGTCTTGAATTAGCAAGATTTTCAAACTGAGAGTGTGCACTTAGCAGGAGGTTGATATCTACTGAAAGCTTTATTATTGGTATTATTATATAGGTTAGTGAGCTCTCTTAAGGGCCCATTCTACAGAGACATATCCATGATGTGGATATCTTGCAAAATTTTGGGGGCTGGATATCGTGCATTTAGGCTCAGTCTCCACTTATTGCACAAAGTTTGGAGCACAATATAAATTCTTCTTACATTTATGCTATTAAGATTACAGGGGAAATTAGGTTATTTCTACCTTTAAATAGTCTTATTCGCTTGACATTGTAGATGTCAAACAAAGAAAATAAACATACCACTACAACCTTGGCTAAAGAAAGGAGGAAGGAAAAAACCAACAACAAAAATACACATTAAAAAAACCACAACAGAAGAAGCAGCAAAGACTGAAAGAGTGACATGACTTGAAGTGAGTGGACTGCTGAGTCCAGTGTTTGGAAGCAGAAAAAAATCAAATTTCTTGGTCATTATCCTTTGCATTGTTCATTATATCATAACGTTCAACTTTGGAATATAATTATATTAGAAGAGATAAAATGCTATTCCTCGTCTTGATTTAAAAATACATAAATTTGTTAGAAGATCCTGAAAAGGGAATGAAGTGATTCTTCTTTGTGATCGACAGTGGGTGAACATCTCTGTTGCAAGTATTATTACAGGGGATATGACACTAGGTACGATGGCATGGTCTTTTCACAGTAAAATTCAGTCCTTGATGCTGTTTATTCATTCTGTATCGATTTAATTAAAGAGATGTGCAATATCATTCAAGGAGGTCTATGCAAATTTGGGTTACATAGAAAAGAAAAAGGTCAAAATTTGGTATGAATAATAATATTTTTATTATATTTAACCATACATGAGAATGAAAAATGTAGATAAGAATAATTATAATAATAATAATTAAAAGAACAAAAGTGTGCTTCTGATTTTAAACTTGGTGGAATTTCTCTAGCTAAATATTTTTGTATTAATAAGCCTGATTCATGGAAAACAACAATAAAAAAAATATTCAGACAAGTCTTTGGGTCATGCTGATTTGAATTTTTCTGCTTCTCCAAACAAAGATTGGAAGAAAGAAGTGATTCATTTCATGTCAGTTCAAAGTCAGAAATTATTAATCTCAGCTGCAGATTTTGTAAAGTTCATTATAATCTTGGTTCGGATGAGTTCATCTTCTACCGAATCTTACATCCCATGATACATTTTTATTCTGTAGTCCCAATCATGGGAGATTTACTCCAGATACAGACCTGAATCATAGTTACATGAGATATACATTCTGAAAAACTTATCAGAAATTACCTTGACTCAAGTGGATTCTGGTCTCTTTTGAACAAATTGACAATACCAAATTGTTACAAAGCATTTTAATAGCTTGGCTGTTTGCTTCAACACCAGAACAGATATGAATATGATGAATGAAAATTCCAATTCTCAAGTCATTTATGTTCTGTGCTATTTACAGGAATGGCATCTTTGTCATGAGAAGCCCACTCTACTCAGATCAGTATAGTACAAGATAATGCCCTCACTCTATGAGAGTTTTTAGCTTACTGAGCACATGTTCTCCTGCTAAAACAACTGTCCGAAACTGAATAAATTTAATCAAAACTTCCTACTTAAACACTAAAGGCCAGATCTGCTGTGCATAAACCTTAAATGAGACTACTGGCCAGATCAGCCTTGCATTTGACGTCAGCAGGGCTGACTAAAGCCCTCCTTGAAATTCATGGCTAGACAACTGCAATATTAGGCAAATATTTCATAGGAACAACCTCAAGCACTTGTTGACCTATCTGCATCCCCATGTTTTGATACTCTGGGCAATAACAGAACACACTAGCATTAGTTTTTCAGATCAGCCCATCTTTTCTTCAGAGACTGTAGCCTCCTGAGAGCTATTCCAGCACCAACAATGATGGTTTTGTCCTTCACAGATCTGAGGAGGTTTTGTTTCAGCTCTGTTCCATATCTTTGAAACACAGAGCTCCCTTACACTGTCAAGGAACTTGGTATACTAAAATTTTATTATTTACCACTAGGTCATATCCATTATAATTCCTTCTTGTTTAAAATGTTAATCTGTTGAACGCAGTGGATCTAGTTTTCTTATCATTTCTAATTAGGAAATTGGCAAAGTTAGTAAAAAATACTCCTACTTACATATAAATTGGTCTAAAGATTAAGAGTTGGTCCCATCATTTTATCAGTGGACTAAAAAAATTTACTATGCTTAGCTTTTCCTTTTTTCTTTTTTTTCCCTTTTTTTCTTTTTTTTTTTTTTAATGGCTGAAAAAAACAAAGTCTTGAAACTTTCTTTAGATAGTTGGATAATTTCCCAGATACTCTCTTTCCTTATTGTTGAAGGAGAAAGAAATGCATATTGCACAGAGTTCTTTACAAACTAGAATATTTCTGAAAAAAAATCCATTGTAGTGAAGACCATAATCTTGGCTGGTGATAGTGCATAGTGTCTGGATCTAAAATAAATTAATCTACAAATTCAGATAGTGGGTCATTTCTAAGGCAATGGTTATTATTACTAGATTAAGCATAGAGCCTTCTCTGAAATACAGACTGCATTAAGGGCTACCATAAATTGGGCATGCCATAAATACGTGTCTAAGGATCACACATACTCAGATTTATTAAACTTAAATTCTACTCTCACCTCATTCTTCACTGCAAGACTATTCATCCTTTTCTCCCACTTAATGCAAAGGATTCTTTCAAGAATTGTCTTAAAATATTTTTAATCACCAAAAAATATCACATGATCTCAGAAGGAAGATGGTTTTGTAACTAGAATAGGATGTCATGGCCATAAAAATTATTGATGGGATTCCAATGTTCTAAAAATACATACTTCAAAAGACAACATCTTTTCCTTTTCTATGTGCTGGCAACTTTAGCTAATGGCAATCTACAGTAACATAAAAGCAAGGACTTTGACACTTACAGTATTATGTGGAATAAGGTTCACATCTGGCTACAAATTTTCCCTGTTTTTTTCCTGTTCATATTTTCTACTTTAACTTCACTTGCTAAGATAGTGAGTCCTCATTAGAAGCCCCTTTTAGTCCCACAGACAAATAAAAGTGAAACAGATAATGTTGAAACTCTTACATCTCTCCCTTTATTTGGCGCCTAGAAAATGATATGTTGGGAAATTTCTGCCCTTGGCTTCTGAACTTCATTCAGTACCTGGCTCATCGTTCTTGTAAAAGAGTATATTAACACATAAAAAACAGGAGTACATTAGCAATCATAATTTCTTTCAGGTACTAAAGGCAGTTAATTTTGTTGGTGCAAAAAGCCTCGGGTGTTAAGTAGGTGGTATAAGAGCTGGAAAAAGAACCTCATAAATAAATGATAATTGGGCATAGCTACATGGAGGGTTAGCAGTTATTGTCACAAATGGACATCCTGCATATTGGGTTAGCTGATGTGACTTTTTTTTCTGTGATAAACCATAAAACCTCAGATTCAACCATTTTCATAGCTAATGTTTTGCATATCCTGTAATATAATGTATTTTTTAAAAATCACTACAGATGGATAAATGTAATGGCTCATGAAATTGGTGAGGGAATATATGGTCTTTGGATCAAATTTGCTCTTATACAAGTATGACTTTGTAGGTATAAGACTGCAAACTCCAATCCTCTGGAAGAAGACAAACCTTGAACCTTAAACTTTGCAAGAAAGTCAGTAAGAAAAAGTGCAAGAAGAAATACTTGCAACTTTCTGCTGATCCTCTCTGCATGGGTAAGAGGCAGAGTGTCAGCCATTTCTGGCACAAACTGAAGCCTGGTAAGAACTATCTTTAGGTGCCCTAGCAGAGCTCTCTGAGTCACAGCACTGACAGAGGTTGCTTGAACATGGTTGAGTTCTTTCTTGCCTGTTTTCTTTACAGTGGGAGTTAGGTTTGGACAAGTAGACAGATATACACCATCTTGGCATGGTTAGTGTTTATAGTGTCATATTTAGGTTGAATCAAATTACCTTCACTCTGCCTCTGAAGGACCACAAATACTTACTGCAAACTGGGATCTGGCTAAAACACAGGAAGTAGATTTTTTTAACTCTGGTTTGTATCTGAATACAGATGGGTCTGCTGGCACCAAAGGGATTTTTTTTTAATTGTTTGTTTCTTTTGAGGGAAAGAGGTGACATTGGACATTATTTCTTTTTTTCCAAAACATGTATCATACTGCATTACATCTGGTATCTTGTTTTTCCTTATGAAAGCTAACAAAGCTTCTGCTCTGTAAGAATTCCTTCATTACCAGAATTAAAACTATATATAAAGGCTAAATATTAACTGTTACCACTATTTTGCTTTAGCTTATGTAATACTGTCTTTTGAAAGCATTTCTAGAAATTGGAGAAACTAATTATATAACCTAATAGTGGCTACTGAGTGGCCTTTATTAAATCCTTTTCACAGTCTTTTGGCTTACAGGCATATATTCCCGTTAAGAAAAAACATGCTGCTGTAATTAGCTCTAATTGGAGTCCTCTAACACTATTGGCCTGACTGAGTCCCTTTGAAGTCAAATGGAGTCAGCTGAAGGACAGACTTCAGATCACGTTGTAGCTCAACAGAGAAGTCAGCTTGCAAGTCTTTCCACTCATTGGTTTGCAAGCCTTCCATTCCCCGTGGCTGGGAAACTATCCATGAGCTCTGAGGAAAGAAGAAAACAACTAAGTAAATAAGAAAGAGATGTGAGAAGAGAGATGGAGGTAACACTGGCAAAGATTAATGCACTAGTTCTTATCCATTTGAAAACATAGGTGGAAAACCTAGTTCAGTTGTCCTACACCAAATAAAAACTACAGCATCCTCATCCTGTTTCTGTGTAAATCAGCTCAACACTGTGCAGATATCTGTAATGTAATGTTTAGAATGTTCCATTTAAGGAAGAAAAACAAAACAGGTGGGAAATGTGGTGGTATACAACTGCATTTGTCATACCAAAATAAATAGGTCTTTCCAGATGAGGAGAGAAATTTGTTGTTGGAGAAAGGCCACAGGTCACTTCCTCCAGCTGTAGAGAGCAACATGAACCTTGCTACTGAAGGAACAGGCATTCATCATCTGTTTAAAAAACAAACAAGAGGAAAAACCAAAAGGATATCTGAAAAGTGAAACAAATCACAGTCGAGAAAATGTTGATAGTGTCACCAAATTTCATTTGAAAAGAAAACGTAATAACTCTTGCAATAACTGTAATTCCTTATATGAATATATATGCAAGGAAAACAGGAGGGGTTTTGATCCAAGAAATGCATGCACACACATACACACAAACAAGTTAACAAGACCTGAACCTGACCACAGGTATTCTAATCTGACTGGTTAGGAAGAATCCGGACAATCAGTCTTGAGTTTCCTTTTGAAATAATGAGGTACAGTACTAAAAATGCTAGAGATTTTTTCCCTAAACATTTCCACTCATCTTCAGGTGACTGGAGGACGCCTGAATATCTCGTCCTAGTTTTCCAGTTCCTATTTCCCCAAATGCTCAAGTCAGACTGTACCAGTTGCTGGTATCTGTGAAATGATTGATGCTTTTCTAAAATGTATCAGAGATATTAGCTCAGATGCTGCAAGCTGTGTGAGTATTGCAGCACCAAACCAGTGCAAGCTCTTAAGTCCAATTTGTGCCTGAATACATAAATGGAACAATAGTCCCATTTAAGTTCCAGCTGCTGTGAGCACTATTGCAGTCACTTCTGGAGTTTGTTGATTTAAAGCTAATTTATGCTTTGAATATCTATGTGACTGCAAGGTACTCCTAGACCTTATATCTGCTGAAATAGTGTAGATTCACCAGGACTATTCCCATACAGTTTTGTCAAAGTACAGCTGGTGGAAGAGTGTAAAGATGACTTGGGATCATAGAGATTCAAATGCATCTTCAGGCTGCACAGTGAGCTGGAATAAAAGTCTGTGAGCCCCCTAACAGGGTCCACAGCACAGCCTAGCATCACCCACCTCTACTGTGCACACAGTCACCTTCATCCACACCCTGAGGTACGCAGAGATCATAAACTTCACCAGTGTAGTTTCATTCTGCTTAAGTTTGACAGTAAATTATTCCAGCCAGGCTGCTGGATGTACCTGAATTCCAACAATCTGCTTAGCATCCCACAAGTGCATTCAAATGACATGTATTTTAAGGTGGTCATATGTAAGGTTTGTCCACGTACTTTTATGTATATATATATGTGTGTGTGTGTGTATATATATATATATATAAAATGCAAAATATATATATGACATGCACATGCATACTGACATACAAACAAATAATTATCGATAAGGATATAAAATGTGAAAAAGAAACAAGGGCATATTTACAGAAGAGGCAAGATCCATCCTCAAGCTCTTACTAAAGGTGTGATGGTGTGAAAAGTTTATATAATTCCTGAGCATGCAGTCCAGATTATGTTATAATGACTAGGTGTGAGGCTTGTGCTGGAATGTGCCGCCCTGTTGCTGGACCAAATTTTTAGCAAAGATGTTGAAATCAGAGAAGATAGATAGAGAAAAGAGTCTTAAGAAATGTAAGGCAGAGAAAATTATATGTATTGTCATTCCAAGGACTCAGACTGTTAAACTTACGTAGATGAAGATCAAGAATAGTCTTACTTACAGCATATAAATACTGCAGTGAGAATGTAAGTGAAGAACTTAAGAGCCCTCAGAGGAAAGAAGACCAGGGTAGGGTGAACGGGCTTACACCAGTGCAGTTCATATTTTTTCCTAAAGCTTAAGAAAGAACCCAAGAATATTAAATTCAACCATTTTTAGCCTCCAGTCAATACTGATGGAAGGTGATGGAAAAGATGCATTCTTCACTCACTATCCAAATTCAAATGACAGCTCATTTTTCTTACCCCTTTACTTATTTTCCTCTGTAGTACTGCTTCAAGGAAAATGGGCTTAAATTCTGAGGTTAATGTTATATTTCCATCTTTGCCAAAGATCTAGCTAGTTGTTGGTATGAGACTATGGGATGGCTATCACCTTTAAAATGTTTGGGAAATACATGTACACCTTCTCCACTACCCTTCTACTTCTGTCTCTCTTTCTCTTTCAAAGATACAAAACCAAAACTCTATGTTAAAATAACATCATTAAGGTTGCAAAGTCAGGCCTGCAGAAATCAGAGAATGTGAAAATTAAGTTTTCCTCTGAACCTTAATTAGCTGAAGGTGGCAGGCACCCTGCAGAAAAAATAGCATGTGATCATGTAATTAAAGACTGTGCCATAATGCCCCCACACAAGGGTGCCAAATTAATGTTGTGCGGGCAAACTTAATTCGAGCATTCCCTAACTTGTTTTGAGTGCTTGACTTTGCAACCTTAATAATGTTCCTTTAATGCAGTTTTGTATGTGTAAGTTCAGACAGAACTATCTTAAAGAAGCTTTTTTTTTGTCTGAAATATTACTGTCACTGAATCTTATTTAGAGTCTTATTATATTATCATGATTTCATGGCATTTTAATTTATACTGCATTATTGGACTGTTAACTTACTTCCACTACTCAATTAGGCTGGCAATATTGTTTCACTTCTAATATACTTCTCTTGCTATTCAACATATTATAATTATTAGAAGGCTATTTATATTTACCTAATGCCGGTTGAACAAGATTTTGTTGAATATCATCATGTTAGCTACAGACCTTGGTAGGAAATTATCTTAATAAAATCATATAAACATGTTGATAAACTGCTCAAGGTTATGCTCAGAACATAATAGTACAAATAAAAATTATAAAAAGAAGAGTAGTGTAAGACCACATTTAACATAAATAGAGTCTGCCATTGATTACATCTTTGATTATTTGATGGCACACATTCGAGAATATTGCATGCATGCTTTTATTGGTATCCCTTATAACCTTCATAATGCCATGACCATTTAATAGATTTTTGTATATTGAATGCTTTTTTATAATATATTCTTATAATTATACCTTCTACTAATAGCTCCTTGTTGTTTGAAGCAACACTTCTAAATGCAGAAAGCTGTACAAATCAGAACTCACTGATACATAAACTCAGAAAGCTGCACTTGCATTAATGTTTGGGTTTTTTTTGAGATGCTGTGAGCTGCAGATATCTAAAGTAATCTACACTAGCATATGCTTTTGAAAATGCCTGTTTCTCTCTATTGATTACGTAGGATACCAATACAATAAGTTAGGTAGTAATTACTGTTGGGATCCAATCTGAATACTCTTCTTCTAAAGATTGATCCCTAATGGACCTCATCCATTAAAAGGAAATATTGAGGACAGCCTCTTTCCAGTTAATCTTTACTCAATGGTTTAGAAAGTGAGCAGGTCTGTAACTGGAATTTTTTTTTCAGTCTGGGTGAGGACTGCAAGCAACTGCCTGTTTTACAAAAAAAAAAAAGAAACCCAAATAAAGAAACAAACAAAAAATCCTTCTGCTGTCTTGGAGGGCTCTCTCATGACTTCAGCAGATCTGGGCAGCCTAGAACATAACAGGGCTCTTAACATGAAGAAGGTGAACAGCTTCCCAGAGCAAGACATCCTGAGCCTCCATATTTGATAAAAGTTAAATAGTTGGAAAATACACTACAGTCAGGGCAGCACCTGCAATTTCAGCTAGGCTCAGCTTGCAGGTTGTTAAGTTAACTTCCTAGGCTTTACATTTTTGTAAATGCACAACATTTTTGAGGATTTAGTCCAAAAGTTCTGTGCTATACTGTAGCTGTATTAAATTACATCATTTTTAATATTAGTTTTAGTGGTGCCTTCAGGACCAAAACAGTGATTCAGCCCCTCCCTGGAGTTTAAAACAAACACCGCATATCTAGGTAATAATATCAGGTGCCTTCCTCAGTAATCAATTAGCAAAGCTGTACTTATTTGTGGGTGTGTGCGAGAGGGAGCTTAACTCACCTAATTTTGCAGCACAAGTTAATAGCTTTCTTCCTCTAATTAATTTCGCTGCTAGTCTGAACTCACAGTAATTGTTATATCCAAAAGCAAGGATTAGCAGGGTGGACCAGACTGTTGGCCTGTTTATTTCAGCAGCTTGCTTCTGACAGTGGATAGTCATAAGAATTCAGGAAGACGGTACATGAAACCCTGCAATGAACAGCTACCATATAATTTCCTGTAAAGCTCATATCTTCCTCAAGCTTTTTGTATTTGCTTGCATAATATTTTGCAGGCAAGGGAGAGCTTGGACTTGCAGCAGTCCAGACATAAGCAGTTCTTCACCAGAATCCCAATAAACACTTATTTGCAGACTTACACAGCTTGAATGTGTGACTGTGCTGAACATGGCTACACAGCTGATCCTGCTAACCTGGGTAATTTAAAATTACTAATTTAGATTTTAGGCAGTGCTTTCTTGGGGAAATCATTGGGAAATCCTATGGATATTTACTCTGCTAGTATTCAGTTACTCTGCGAAACACAGGAAATGCCTAAGACATGCCATATCAGGGCCTTCCAGTTGATAACCGTTATTTCCTCTGCTCCACCACCATTTACTTTGAGAACTCTCTTGCAGACTCTTCTCATCCCATTTCTGAGGTAAAGCTGACTGTACCCTCTGACACCTGTGTTTGACCCCAGTTTGACAAAAAGTCTTAAACCCATCTTTTCAGAAGTCTTCAACAGCCTAAAGAACAGGTCTGCACTCCACATAGAAAAGGAGGTGGGTCAAGGGAACATCCATAGCTCCTGACTTGAAGAGTAATATATTTTTTCAGCTTTGCTGCACTCCTCCTTCTCAGCCCCATCCCATGGTGTCAATAGAGGAAGTTTTCCATTCTTCCCCACTAATAATCTCTGACACGTACTTGGCAATTTTGTCTATGAGAATCTGCCTGTAATATTCCAGGCCAGTCTCAAGGAGAAAAGACACAGATACAGCACCTTTGAACAGTAAGATCTAAAAAGCTTTTTTAAACCGTTGTTTTGCTTTGCAATGTTTTGAATAGGGACAGAATGAAGGCTGAAATCACCGGATAAGAAAGATTCATTTGGTGTGAGGCAGGGCACACTGATCACTGATCCTTAATGAGATAAAAAAAAATTATCTGTTATTTCTTAACAGTAGGAGGGAGTCTCAGCTTAAAGTTATGTGCTTGCTTTTATGACAGGGCTCTCATCAGCACTCTGTAAACTGCTGGACCAAATTCTCCACCGTGATTTCAGTGGGGTTGTGTGAAACAAGAATTTAGCTCCCTGTTGATAGATGGCTGGCTGTGTATGTGGGAGGGGGCTGAGGGGAAGGCTGTTAATTAAATTTGAAGGCGAGATTCTGCTCTTTGCAGCTGAATTAAAAATAAAATACCAATTGAAGTTTAATTACTGTCTTTGCTTACTTGTGCATTCAAACTTGAAAGATGACTTCACACTCCATTTTTAAGCTCCTGTGGCTCAGAGATGATTATGGAGTTTGAGTGCTATGTGACACACAGTCTTATCAAATACCCCATGCTACCACAGAGGCATTTATGCAGCTGATAAGGTAGGCAGCAAGTGAAGTCTCTGGGCCAAATTGAGAGGGACGTTACCCTGCAGCATGCAAATAGGAAGGGGGCCTGCTTTAGGAAACCCCAGGCTCCCATTGGCTTCAGTTGAGGTAATGATTACTCATTAACCAGTAGCAGTTATTCATTACCGGTTAACTATGAGATAACTATTGTGGTCCTGCAGTGGGAGAAACGATTTAATTAAGGCTAAATAAGAGGAAGAAAACCTGAAAAGACTTCTGAAACAGTGCCTTCTGCCCTTTCTGTCTGTGAAACAGGGTTATTTTACAGGGTAAGGACTGCAAGTCTATAGGCTGGATCAGTGTTGTTCCTATTTAGAAAGGGAGAATATGAAGAAGTATAATCATATGTTTTTATAGTAACATTTGTAAGTCAGTAGCATTTCTAGTGGTGCACTTTTGTACTCCCTCTTCTTTCGCCCAAAGCATGGGACTTCTGTTATTTCTATCACCAGTGAACATTCTTCTGGAAGTACCCTATATAGACTGTATCTGGAACAAAGCACAGGTTTTTCTGAAGAGTCTTAAGGAGTTTTAAGCACTCAAATAAGGAGAAAAAAGGGAATACAAGCCCCAAACCCCTCTGAGTCCTTCTTATGAAAATCTTACCCGAGGGCCCTGTTGTGTTTGAGTAAAGGTGTCAGAGCTGTTCCCACACACTTCTTTACTCCCCTGGCTGTCTCTGGCTCTCCGCTTCTTCTTTTTAGTAATTCGTTGGAAGCTAAGGTGGAGTTGGTGGCCTATAGCTATAGTAAATCAAACTAATTACATTTGCACTAAACCTGAAAATGTCTGCAGTGGATTTTTTTTTCTGTTCTCTTTTTTTTTTTTTTTAATTTAAAGTACAGACTGTTAATACATCTTTACTTAGCCTAAATTATTCCTTTAATGTAAAGCTAAGCCGAAGCAACTGCAGTTGTTCAACCACAGCAAGTGTAAAGTCTGAACACCATTTACAATGCTGAATTGTTAGGATACCTGTTCATCCAAGACCCTAAAAATGATGGCTGATGTCAAGGAAGACAAGCATATCATGCTGAAAAACATGATGCAAGAGATCTATAACCCTCTAGAAAGCCAGCTAGAACCAAAGCAAGATCCACTGAGGTGTCTAAAATAACAGCAGATATCCATATTTAGTCATATAAATCATGCCCATGAGAACTAGTCAGTTTATCCTGTAGTTCATATATATTTAGCAAGCAGAATAGTTTTCCAGCATTCATTGACTCTGCTGGGCTTGATTCAGCTGTGCACAGGCAGATATTTTGTACTACTTCAAGTGTGAAGGGGTATTCTGTCTGTCCTCAGTTGTCAGTCCAGGAAGTCACAGTCCCTGTGTTGTAGCTATCACAGCAGCTACAGATCGTCTGTCTGCTGCTTGGTCAGCCCTTGGTACCTGGGGTGCTCCTAGCAATGCCAGGCACATACCTGTGGGCAACTGAACTGAGGTCATCAGTGACATTGACGACTCGGGAGTGTAGGAACCTACTTCTGGAATATTGTAACCTCTGAGTTCAGTCTCACTCCTTATCTCCACAAGGCTTCTTTGGGCATCTTTTGACCAGTGGACAATCTGCCAAAAAAAAAGTAGGCACAGAACCTTACACTATCTGGCATTTGTAGATATTTAACACTCAGTCACTGGCTGCTTTTGTGATAACAACCTATTCTTTCAGTCAGCCTTCTCATGTTTAAGAGGTCTGAGGTCCCCCTTTTAAGGTAAAAATGTACTCTTCTACAGATATCTAGTATTGCGAGTATTGTTGCTAGATGCTAGTATTACCACAAGTAATGGTAATTAGAACTGGACAAAGGAAAAGATAAAATGTAGTTTTTCAATTATTTCATTATTCAATGGCATTGCTTAATTGGTAAAATAGATAATTCAGGTGTAAACACAGTCCTTTCAGTCTATCAGACTAATCAAACCCAAATATATCTCTCTTTCTGTGAAATAGTTAATGTTTGGAGCAGGGAAGATAATGCAAATGAAAGCCATTATGCAGAGTTAGTTTAACGATACGCAATTTAAAACTGTAGCAATTGTTTTTGGTCAGTTTCTTGCAATCTGCAAGGTAATTTTTTTCAATTTATTTGGAATTAGTCAAGTGCACTGTTGAAAAGGCAGAGTGAATTGATGTTAAATAGTTTTTGGAAGATGTAATTGTCTGATGATTTGTAAATAGCCAAGCTTATCAAAAAAGTAATTTAAATGTTATGCTGACAATTTTGTTCAGTTTGGTGTACTCTGTAAACTTGTGAATCCAATTTTTAGCCCTCATTAGCATCAGAATTCTCTTTGCACTGCCAAATGATTTCAGGTATTTCATGTATGTGCCTAAAGCATCTGGTGCTGAACTTCTACTGCTCCTTAACCAGCACAGAGAGCATATAGTCAAGTTGTAATAAAAAGTGCTTCTGTTTTCTAGTCACAATAATCTAGTTATTCTCTTAACAAAGAGAACTTAACCAATACTAGTCATTTATGGTCATACACTATAAGTTCAACTCAAAACATTTTTCATGTTTTTCTCCGAACAATAAAATTTGAAAATTTCCCTTCCTGCCCTGTCCTTCCCTCCCTTTCCCTCCAACAGTTACAGGAAAAGAAAAAAAAAAAAAAAGAAATTCATAGATAACACAGAACTCATAACCAAAAAGAATTTGACTCTCTGTATCTTCAGAACTAGTAACAGTTATACTATGATCTCATGAAATTGTAAATAATGAAAGTTTCATTCTTAAAGTTATACAATCTAATTCTTAACAAGCATTCAATTTTACCTCATCATAGAATTATGGAATAGTTTGAGTTTGAAGGGACCATTAAAGGTTGTCTAGTCCAACTCAGCTGCAAGAGCAGGGACATCTGCAACCTGATCAAGTTCCTCAGAGCCCCGTTCAACCTGGCCTTGAGTGTTTCCAGGGATGGGGCATCCACCACCTCTCTGGGCAACCTGTTCCAGTGTTCCACCACTCTCATAATAAAAAAAGTCTTCCTTATATCTAGTCTAAATCTACCTTATTTCATATTTCTACATTCACACATTCCTCCATGCATTCTAATGTTTTATTATATCCAGAAGTACTGCATTAAAAAATACCAAGATATTAAGGTAAGCACTCAAAATTTAGAAACATTAAAAAAAACCAGCATTGCTCATTTAATCTTAATCCATCTTTCTTGCATATATACTTTCTGAAATAGTATTTTTATTATAGAATCATATCCTGTTTCTGCTACTGGTCTCTTGCTGGCCTTCCATACAGCTATTAGACATTGTTCTAAAATGGTTAGAAATAAGCCAAAGGGGAAGGAAGACGGGTAGAAATTGTAAAACATAATGTGAAATTAGTTAAATTTAAGAAATAAGCATCATGGATAAATATGAAGGGGGAAGAATTTTGGATGACCCTTTGATCTGGACTCAGAAAAAACATATTGAAATGGGGAATTAAAAATAAAACTCCCATAATCTTTTAACTGACTCTCTTAAAAGATAGCCTGTCCCCTTCCAAAACATAAAAAGAAAATAAAATACTTTAATATAAAAATGCTTTTGACAAAAAGAGAAAATACAAAACATTCTAGAGGAGCGAATTATGCCCTGTACATAAAAGTGGGTGGGGGTTTTTTTTTTGTCAAAAATCACAGAAAATACTGACATTTTGGTAATTAAACTTATGTTTGTGGAATTCCATGTTCTTGGTGAAAAAGACTTCGACAAAAAGAATGGAAAGCCACATTTTTGCCTTTGTAGAAAAAAAGAAAAATACAGTGAAGGGAAACTCGTGTTGACCATTTCTACCAGCAGCTGGTGGTATACGGCGTTATCCATCTACACTGGTTTGGACTTTTCTGCAGTACGTATGTGTCCATCTGAACTAGTGCCCTTGGCTCTCCTTTTAGTTCATGGAAAGAAGCAGACATTTTGAGGATAAATTGAATTATTTCTCATTTAGAAAGAGATTAAAGAGATAAGTCATGCCTTATGCTGTTTATTTTAATAAGTCTCTATTACTATGAAGATATCTAATGCCTCATACTCTGAAGAGTTGTCTTGGTGGAGATGTCTGTATACTAATGCTCTTGAGTTAAAGGGCATGCATTTACCTTGACCAAATTAAGGAGTAATTCTAAATCTATAACCCTTCAGATAAGTTTAGCATATAAAAAAGAAAAAAAAAAAGAGGTAAAAAGAGAGAGAGATTGGGATAACTTCATTGCAATCTACACATACCTTGACAGGAAAAATACTAGCTAGTAAAGGGTACTTTCATTTAGTAGAGAAAGACCTAAAAAGTGGAGTCAAACAAATTCAAGTAGTAAAGTAGATATTTTCATCAGTGAGAAAGACTGAACAAACTGCACAAGGAGTTCTAGATTCTCCGTCATGGATGTCTCCATATTAGGAGTGCAAACTTTATTGGAAAAGATGCTAAACGTATACAAAAAGGTTAAAAACAGGGGCAATTATGTTGTCCAAGAGCCTAGAGAGTCTGATTCGTTACTTTCTCATAATTTAGAAAATAAAAATCCAATAATCTATTTCTTGCCCTTTTTCTTCCACACAGTATTTCCTTTTATAATGTACCAAGTTGGTGCGGAATTGTTTATTGCTCTATACACATGACAGAGGTCTGATAGTCCTTACAGATATGCATTGAAAAGTCTTATCCTATGCATTTGAGAAATAGGTTTGTAGCTGGGGTGGTGGGGGGGAAGTTTATCCCTTACCATTTAAATTCTGGATAAATTATTCACTATTCTGACTTCAGAGCACTAGTCCTGAACCTGGTACACTATCTCTTAAGATCACACCCTGTCTTTCCAAATAAATGCTGCTGCCTCAGGACAGCACTAAGAACACAGAGCAGCTCAGTTTGTTTTACTTTTCAGGACTATATTTTAATTAGAATTTAATCTTCCTTTCTACCCTTTCTTTCTTTTTGTCCCCGTTCCTCCACTCCCTGCTCCTCATGTAGTAGAAGGAGAGCACATGAACCACAGGTATATATATATATACTACAGGCATCACTGCTCTGCTGTTATGTTCTACTGCATTGAAGAAAATGAATCTTTTCAAACAGGTGAATTTTCCAACAGAAATGGACCAAACAGACTCAGTTCATTGAATAGAAAATGTAATGGTGATCTAAACCTATTACCTTCAATGGAGTCTGTGACATTTTCTTCAAGCATATTGATCTGCTGGAGGGAGAGGTGGGGGAGTGAGGGAGAAAGGGAACTTTATTTTTTTACCCATCATGTTGCGTCAGTCATTGTAATGCTAGTCACAATGTATAAAAGACTTATAGAATCAGCACGGCTAGTCTTTTTGTAAGAGCTGCAATAAACACTTATGCGAGGCTAAATTAAAAAGCTGCTTTAGAATCAACTCTATGTATATTCTAAAATTGCTAAGAATAAACTTCATTTTCTCCTGCTCCCCTCTAATATATTCCCTTGCACAATAATAAAACTGATTTCAGCCAATACACACCCAGTGCTTGTCCAATGGTCCATTCTTCTTTTGTAATTTGTAATACCGTTCAGCTAGTTAATCACATTTCTCTCCATGCATATCTATTTCTACTAGACTGTTAATAGAGACTGAACTAATTTCAAATCTTATTTAACCTAATTTGGATTGGCAGCATGTCCTTTAGGAAGGAAAAAAAAAAAAGAACAACACCAGCCTGTTTCTTGTATATTTTCTAGGATTTTTTAAAAAAACTTTATTTTTTTTTTATGTTGTTGTATAATCATGTCTCTAGAGACTAGCAAAGCAGCAGAGAATTCTGCCTCATTACAGAACTGACATTTGTGCTGTTGTAGGTAGGGTTATGTCAGTGTTTCTATTGTAATGTAATTCCTCTGTTTTACTGAATAAAATGTCCTCTTATTTGGAAATTTTTGTATAAACAAAGTGAATTCAGGTTTTGTTCCTATACTTGTGACAATAGACACACTATCTTTCATTGTATAGGTCTACTTTTGAATACGCTGCAAATATTTTTTTTTTAATTTAGTGAATATTATTAAGACTTTCAAACTAGTATTTTGCAGGTAACATCCCCAGTAGAGATAGAAGCCACATTAAAATTCCTTGGCAGGATCACAGTGCTAGTGAAGTTCTTTAATATTAACATAATATTGAGTCCATTTATTTTGGCATTATCTTAATTTGATCCATTTTGCACCTTGTCCATGGTATATATATTTTTTAATTTGTATCAGCACATGAAGCTAGTGCATTTTGTTGTAATCTGAATTTTATAATCTTACCTATTACTTACAAGCAATCTGCTACTACAGTTGTTCCTAGGTGTTTTTATAAACTAATTTAACATCTGTTTATTCTATGTAACTGTATCAACTTACAAATAGGCAATAGAACTTAGCATTGTTGAGAATTACCATGCAGATAGATGGAGTTGCATTAGTAAAAGTAAAAACCACTCAGTATTTCATTGTCACTTCCTAAATAAGCTTTGTTATCAAGATTGTTTTATTTTCAGTAGGGCTTCTGAATTGAATGGCTAGGTTATTTATAATAAAGAATCAGCCAGTATGTTTTATGTAGAAATAAATAAACAAATACTTTAAATCATAGTTAAATTGAGTTTTAAAGTTCCAAACCATTCTTTATCCATAATGGGATTCTGGGAACTGAAGGCATATATACAGTACATGTTAGCAAGTGAACAAACGTAAAGTGGGAGTTAAAAAATTGCTCTGAATCATTAAAAAGATTTAATTAAGATACAAAGCCTCTAAACTTGTCTGGGCTGCACTGAGAGTAGAATTTAGCCCCCCAAAAAGTTCCAGCCCAGAGCACTGAGTGTACGTGCTACAAACACTTCTATTCAAATCTGTTTACTTACATTGGCATATTTAACAGGAAAAAAAAACATTGTTTAGGGCTGCTTATTTCCTTCAAGTCCCTACCATAAAGTGCTTCTCTTCAAATATTTGCCAAAGCTGCTCCCACTACACATATTAAGAATTGTATCATTAACAGAGGTAACATAGGAACTCCTAGATGTCCACGAAGATTGAGGTCCTGTTTGCCAATGTGTTACACATGTGAAAGGAATAAGACTCTGCCCCAAAGAGGTGAAGGGAGATAGGAATTGATTCCTGTCCTTTTGGAGATAAGGTTTGATACAAAGTGAAAGGTATTTTGTCGAGTGTCATACATGTCTGTAGGGCAAACAGGAACTGTAATCCTTAAATTCATGTGTACTCAAACTCAAAGTCTACAGAACGTGGCACAGAGCCGTCAGAAGGCTCAACTGAGCCAAATTCCCATGATCCTATGTCTAGGCTAGTGAGAATTCACAGGCTTCAGGACTTAAGAGTGCAAGACATCAAGGCTAGAGCACTTCTGGAGCCAAGACAGGGCAGGTAGTTAGATCAGCTCACAGATCTAGTGCAGAAACAAAACCTGTATGTTCTGCTCAGGTTCATCTCTAACAGTCAGCGTAAAACCCTAGGATAAGATTTTATTCAGTAAAAAAATGCTTAGTTTGTGTTATTTCCTCAGATAAAGGTATTTTCTGTGTTGGTGTGCTTTATCGTCATTGACCAGGTAGAAAAAAAATCGTTCAAGGACATTTTGGGGCATATAAAAAAAGACCACATCCTTTTTCCTGAATTCTGCCTTTGAACTTTTCATTGTTGGCTATTGCCAGAACAATTATAAAATGGTACTCAGGGTTTGCTTTAATGATATTGTTCAGGTATAAAAAAATAGAAGGGAGGGTTGTGATTTTGGGGTTTATTTTTGTTCCTGGCCCCCTCCCCCTCGCCCCGCCCAGCAACCAAAGAGAGATAACATAGAGGAACAGGAAAGGAAGAATGTGACGGAAGTTAGACATATACTCACACACACATACAAAAAGAGGATTTTGAGAGGTGTTCATTTTTTTGCTATCGATCCTTTGCTTTCTGTTTGTAAGGATGGATACACACATCTTTTTATTTTATGGGAAGATACATGTATATATGCATTCAAGTCATCTGCGTGATAAAGCTAAAATGACTATGGAAGAATGGGAAATATTTCTAATGCTATTGCTCATGTAACATGCATGATCTTTTTAAAAGTATTCTTGAATAAATAGCAAATTAAATGCCTTGAGACAATAGAAAATGTGCTGAATATCTCCAGCAGAGATAATATCTCTCTTCAGAGAACTAAACACGGCATGGAAGACCACTTCAGAAAGTGTGACAAGCAAATGATATCCAGGAAATGAGAACAACAGCAGCAATAGCTAAGAATTTGTAGAGATATCCAATGATTTCACATAGTACTTTACTTTTTCTTCCCTTTGGTCAGACACATTCTGAAGCTATGAGAGAAGTATATTGTCAGACTATAAGAGAAGCATATATCCAAAGGAGCACAGGGAAATGCAAGATTAGGAAGAACAACAAAGCAAATGATTGCTAGTGACCATATCAGTTTTAATACATCATCACTGTGCTTTGCTTCTGCATCTGGAGATGTGACTGTGAAGTATGAGCCCCATGCAACTCCCTCTAACATGAGAGTTAGCCTTGCTATTGACAAGGGTTGGATGGCCTACTGAGATTTATTCCCACCCAAACTATTCCATGAGACTGAAATACCTAATTCCTTCAATGTCTCTAGGGTGGGTAGTAATGTCTATTAGGTGTTGTGACAGACTTTAGCAAGAACTATCAATCTTAATACTGACATCAAGACCGAGGGGACTTGACTGACATGTACAGCCTTATCCAAAGTCTGTGCTGCTGCAAAGCCACTAATTAGAATAAAGGCAGCATGTATTTGCTCCATCTTATTTTAATGTAGACATATTCTTTGTCTTTTGCTCTCTAGACTTCTTTCTCTTCAGAGAGAAATGGTCGTAACTGTCAAGTCATCTAGCAAATTAAGTCACTTCTTAGAGAAGCATATGGTGTGATCTTCCGGGAGATTCCTGGAATGCACTGAGGATAACTTCTAAAGCCAGGTAATAGCCCTACCAGAGGGGATGCAATACTGGACCTGATGGTCGCCAATGCAAGTGAGCCAATCGGTGACATCAAGATTGGAGGCAACCTAGGCTGCAGTGACCGTGCATTGATGGAGTTTGCAGGGATATGGGTCAGGTGAAAAGTAAAGTCAGGACTCTGAATTTTGGGAAAGCAAGCTCCCAGCTCTTCAAGGAGTTAGTGAATAGGACCCTCTGGGAAACAGCCCTCAGGCACAAAGAAGCAGATCTGGCAGATCTTTAAGGGCACTTTCCACAGAAATCAGGAAAGGAAGGCAAGAGATCGGCAAAGTTGAGTTAAGACCTGCTTGTCAAACTGAAGTGCAAGAAGGAAATACATAAGCAGTGGAAGAATGGACTGGTGTCCTAGGAAGAATATAGGGATGCTGCCCAGTTGTGTAGGGATGGGGTCAGGAAGGCCAAGACGTGGGTGGAGCTAAACTTGGCAAGAGATGCAAATAATAATAACAAGGGCTTCTACAGGTGTGTAAGACAGAAAAGGAAGGTCAAAGAAAGCGTACCCCTCTGTGATGATCAAGACTGGCAAACTGATAACAATAGATGAAGAGAAGGCTGAGAAAATCAACAACATTTTTGCCTCAGTCTTCACTGGCAATTTCTCTTCCCACACCTCTCGAGTAGACTGAAAGACAGGGACTGAGGGAGCTAAGTCCCTCCCATTGTAAGCGATCAGGTTCATGACCACCTGAGGAACCTGAATATACAGAAGTCTATGAGACCTGACCAGATGCATCCCAGAGTCCTGAGGGAATTGGCTGATGTAGTTGCCAAACCATTCTCCACGATATTTGAAAAGTCGTGGCAGTCAGGTGAAGTCACCAGTGATAGGAAAAAGGGAAACACTGCAGTGACTTTTAAAAAGGGTAGAAAGAAAGAAAGACCCTGGGAACTACTAACCTGTTAGCCTCCCCTCTGTGCCTGAGAAGATCACAGAACAGATCTTTCTAGAAGCTATGCTAAGACAGATGGAGGACAGGGAGGTGATTTGAAATAGCCAGCATGGCTCCACCAAGGGCAAGTCCTGCCTGATGAACCTAGTGGCCTTCTATGATGGAATGACTACATTGGTGGACAAAGGGAGAGCTATGGATGTCATCTATCTGGAATTCTGTAGGACCTTTGACATGCCCCCCCCCCAACATCCTTCTCTCTAAATTTGATATATATGGATATATATGGATTTGATGGGTGGACTGTTTGGTGGGTGAGGAATTGGTTGGATGGTCACATCCAGAGTGTAGTGGTCAATGGCTCAGTGTCCTGATGGAGTCTGTATTGAGACCAGCATTGTTTCATCAGTGACATAGATAGTTGGAATGAGTTTGCAAGTTTGCAGATGACACTGAGATGAATGGTGTCGTTAACGTACCTGAGGGATGGGATGCCATACGGTGAGACCTGGGCAAACTTGAGAAGTGGGCCTATGTGAACCTCATGAGGTTCAACAAGGCCAACTGCAATATCCTGCACCTGGATCAGGGTAACCCCTGGTATCAATAGAGGCTGGAGGGCAAAGGGATCGAGAGCAGCCCTGCCAAGAAAGACTTGCGGGTACTGGTGGATGAAAATCTGGACATGAGCTGACAATGTGTGCTCTCAGCCCAGAAGGCCAACGACATCCTGGGCTACATCAAAGGAAGCGTGACCATCAGGTTGAGGGAGGTGATTCTTCCCCTCTACTCTGCTCTCAAGAGTCCCTACCTGGCGTACTGCATCCAGCTCTAGAGTCTTCAGCATGGAACAGGCATGAACCTGTTGGAGCAGGTCCAGAGGAGAGCTATAGTCTTTTACTGTAGTCAATGAGATAGGCATGCAGTTGTAAACATACTGTGAGATAGCTCACTTGACAGTTCTAGAAAGTAAAGGGTGCATGTGTCACTTTGCTCTCTATTATTCATAGTACAATAGTTTGTAGGACTCCTAGTCATGGACTAGAGCCCAGTTATTTTAGATATCTGACATTTCTGTAGATGTTACTTACCTGTTTTAACATCTGAACTCACAGAGAAAGTATTTGTCATTGTTAATGAAACATTAAAAATCTTACTAATCTGCACATAATGCTCAGAAAAAATATCATTAAAATATTGTCCACTTCAGAACATATTTGCAACTGTGAAAGGCTTTGATGTCTGTACTAAAACAATTTTACCATTTTTTTTATATTGAATCTTTTATTTCAAATGGATTGACATTTGATGAAATATTTACTCAGAGAATGTTAGTGACTGATTTTGACTTTTCTGTTTCATTCTAATAGTGTTGAAACATTCAGTTTTCCTAAATGAAAAATATTTTAATAAAGGGAAACAAATAAATATGTATTTCTAATGTTGATTTTTTTTTTCTGTTAAAACATTAATGCTAATCCCACATGATACAGATTTTATTTTATAACAGGAGGTGTACAAATGTAATTACTATGCGGGTACACATATAAAGATAATCTAAGCAGGGGAACTAAATACATCAACATTAGAAAATAGAAAGAAAATTATTTAACCAGCTGAAACAAAAGAAGTATTTGACTATATGGAAATTAAATGTTTCCACATTAAAAACCAACAACAAAACCCACATCCTCCATCCTCTACAAACCCAACATTTTTTTTTCAAAAGAGATTACTTTACACATTTTACCCTCTAATTTCCACTTCAGGGGAAAATAGCCTCATTCATCTCAGTAAGTTCCTGAAAAGATCTTAGGATATACTATAAATGTCCCCATGACTAAGTAACTGCTCATCAGATTATGTAAAAAGGAGATTGACAATCACATTATGATATTCTGATTAATCTGCTGTGTAAGAGAGCTCACTGCAGCACAGCCCTCAGCTTCCAGCATCCTTTAGTACACTACTAAGATGGTGTTATGTCTTTTTGCAGAACAGTCATATTCAGATGTCCGCGTTGTGAAGTCTGTAAAATCTAAAAGTGCTATAGCAAGATGGCTCTCTTGTTCTCATGAATTATGCCCAGTTATCCACAATATTAGATCTTAATTTAGTGAGGACCCATTCTGGTAAACTTTGACTCCACTTGATCTGCTTCTACATTTAGGAAAGCCTACTTGGACTCGTACGGGACTAATGAGCTGCATCTGCACTAATTTCTTCTCCAGTTTCTTATGTATTTTCCTGAAATTAATGGAATTACAACGGAGTAAAACGACCAAAGAGAGAATCAGACTCACAGGAACTGTTCATATGAGTGGAACAATGTTGAACTTTTCAGACAACGATAATTATAATTCATCAAATTAGCATCCAATTTTAAAATATGTGGATGGATGAAATCTAGGATTTAGATTTGCCTGCATTATAAATAAGGACAGCTCTAAAATAAGGCCAGAAACCTTAATCTAAATGATCATAGGCAAATTTCAAATGAAAAACTGTGAGAGGAAGCTTCATTGATTCAGAAGTGTGCAGTTTTATTGTGAAAGAAGAAAAAAATGGGTCTGAAGGCTTATGGGGATTAGCAGGAACCCACATTGATGGCACACAATATGTTCAGAGTAATAAACAGTGTTATTAGTAAATATAAAGCCTGTGATGAACAATGCCATAACATTTCATTCAGTCTGATAGGCAGCAACAGATAATTGGGACAAATAAAGTACCGAAAACTATCTCTAGCCACGTTTCTGAGCTGCTCTTAGAACATGTGAATCCGGTCCTGGCATGCTCAGAACTCAGCAGTAGCTTCGGAAACCAGCTTTTGTGTTTCACTAAAAGAGTATGTTCCCGTTGCTAATGGAAAACAACAGAAGCTAAAGACGCTCGCTTGAATTGTCAGATCTTCTATTTTTCGTCTTCTTTTTTTTTTTTTTAAGTGGTAATGAGAAGACAAGGAGACAATTCCACACATTCATCAAAGAGCTTGCAGAACTCTTTGGAATTTGTTTCTCATTGAAGTCCCAAACATTTCTAACTCTGGGTGCTTTTAAAACTAAACTAAAGTTATTTGTTTTATCTTGCAACACTCCCCTCCTGCCCCTACACAGCAGTTTGTGCACGGAATAGGTCATTCTATTTTATTTTCATCCCATCTGTCCTTATCTTTCTTCTTCTTTTTTTTTTTTTTTTGCGGTGCTTTTTTCGTCATTATTTGAGAACCAGCTAGAGATTTGCCTGGCACTAAGCGTGCTAGGGGAAATCCTGGAGTTGTTGTAATGCATTTGCGTCTGGGCTATCCTCAGACAGCAGGGGGCTTTGTCATGTCAGCCGTATTTTAAAGTTATGACAACATTAATCTTGACATTGAATCATAATTACTCCTCACCTGGGGTTTGATGTACCCAGAATTGCCACTTGCTGCTGTGAGCAAGTGTTTCACATTAGCAGTGATATAAGCCCAGGTAGCGCTTAAAGTGGGAGGACAGGGGAAAATGGGTCTCAGCAATTTGCTAAAGCTTTTTATATAGTCTTAGTAATGTAAAATGCCAGCCTAGATTTCAGTAAACTGCACACACTGAAATGCTACTGCTACAAATGCAGTGGTCTCGAAGCACTGGCTGACTTTCAGATCAAATAGATAGCAACACTGTGTAACTTTTAAATGAAAGAAAGTCATTTTCCACCGCACTGACAACTCAGATGTTGTGGTTTTGTTTAGTGAGGGGGGGCCTAAGGTGAAAGCTTCTGTAGGAAACTGCTAGAAGTCGCTCCCCTTTGTTTAGTGGACTCGGCCGGGCCTAGGGCGGACCTGCTGCTGGCCAAGGCTGAGCCGATTGGTAGGAGAATGTCCCGTGATAACGCCTCTGCGATAACGTATTTAAGAAGGAGAAAACAAGAAAAAAAAAGAGAGAAGACAAGATGTGAAGAAGCTGAGCGGGGGCAGAGGCCCAGAGGGGGAGGCGCAGGCCTCACCGGCCTTGCAGGCCTCACCCTCTGGCCTCTCGCCAGGTGGACGACTGGGCCCAACTCAGCCCGGCCCGGCTGCAAGAAGTGGAGAGGAGATGAGATGGATGACGTGAAAAGATCCTGAGAGGCGTCTGCCAGCCTGTTGTGAAGAACGAACTTTTCTTTTGATTGAAACAGCTGCAAACACCAAGGTCAGTTCAGAAGGAGAGGGAGGAGTAATGTGGCTCCTGGCCAAGATTCCCCTGCAGCCTGTGGTGATGACCATGGTGGAGCGGGTTGTCCCCC